>VKKT01000318.1:177842-197821 GCA_008038995.1 Haliotis laevigata
ATTGAAAATAATAGAAGAGCGCTCAGCCAATCAGAAAGCGACATTTAAGTGTGAGGTAAGATGAATTACTATCGTCGAGCCTATTACTGCCGTAAGACAACAAGTACCTGCTTTTAACGTCTTCTGAAATAGAACGCAATCAGTAACGAATAATTGACTTTACGAATAAGAAGTTTCCGACACACGGTTGACAAAATATGTATGTGATTTTGTGAGGTGGTCAGCAACAGCCTATGGTGGTCCTAACAGGCGACCAAACGGGGAGGCTCCATGACGTGGTCGACTGACGCTCACCGCACCCCGACGGCATGAATTGTGTCTCACAATATCAACCTTGATGTTTTGTCAGATTCAGACACAATTGATTATGTCTTTTAGCATGAATAAATGAACTAGAAGGAAAACACTTAAATGCTATGTGAATCGACGGGTGTGTTAGAAATGGCGTTATCTGGGTTGGTACCTGATTTTCATGACACTTCGGAACTCTGGTTCGTAACAAAATGAGTAACATCAGCAACTGGTAGGGTTTGCTGCAGTAAGAGTATGTCCTCATCCGTTCAGTGTTCAAACTGCAAGGTGGCTGCGGTTCATTTTGTCAGGAATGTCTCCCAAAGTGAGCTCTCGAATAAACAGAACACGTCAACGTCTCCGAATGGCTGCATTTGTTAAAATTCTTTTATAAATCCTAATTCAGATATATTTCAAAGTCACTTTAATGCCTCGCATGTGGTGTTTGTTATTTTAAATGAACGTCTAGTACAGATTCCATACTGAGAGCCAGAACCTGTTTTATGTGCGCCGCCATCTTTTTCCCCAAAAATATTCCGATATCTGCTCATGTTCATGATTATTCAAAACTAATTTGTGATGAACAAAGTATAATGTGCAGTCTCTGAGACACGCATTCAGGCCATCTGGTAAGTAATTCACGTGCACATATGCATGTGTCACGTGCACGTGCTCTCGGCAGTGCCTGTTGGTGTGTTTGGATGTCATTTTGTTAATTAAGTGTTCGAATTTTTCAACAAATTAACGGAAGGAAGGTCATATTAATTATTTAAAACATGCTTATGGTATGGAATCGGAAGTTTTGTTTTCATGTTCTTGAACCCACCTGCGCATTATCCAATTCGGGTGTAGTTGTCGAGTATCGTCAAGGCGGCCATCTTGTTTATGTTATGTTGCAAAACTTATCTGTGCTTGTGTCGTCTATCAGTAACCTTTCATCAAAGAAGTAAAGTTAGAACAGTAGTATAAGTTGATTTGATCTTTAATTGTATAATTACATATAATTTATTATTTATTTGTTTTGGGTCTTTCAAGGATATTTCTGAAACAGTTAAGTTGAAACGCACTCTGGCACAGAAGTTCATATTTCAAATCATGTTTTTAAGTTACGTAATATAATGTGATCTATTTCATACTACTCATGGCTCGCTTATTTGTCTATTTCTGGATTAAAGTACAAATGAAAGAAGACGTAGTGGAAATAAACATAAAAACTGTTTGATTTGAGTCGCCTATAATTTTCTTCAGTTCTCTGATGTTCTTTCCTCATGTGCTCATATACAAGAATATTACAGAATATTATTAATATTTTAGGTTTGACATGTAGTAGTTGACATGCACTATAGTGAAATACTGTACCGAGCTAAAATAAGTGCCATTCTTGTACTTCCAGATCCATCTGCCTGCACCCTACAGTCTTACACAAGAAAGGTACGGGACGTGGACGGTCAAACTGTTCGCGTGGCGTCCAGAGTCCCGGGCAGACAGACAGCAGTCGTCACCGACAGAGGCAACTCCAACCACGTCGCAAACGGGCAAGCTGTCCGGGCTAACGGCAACGTTATACAAGGAGCGGGGAACCATGTGCATGGTGATAACAGAAATGGCGGCATGTTGGATATTCAGACAACTGACTTAGATGACGGGATGGTTATTATGACAAACAGCGCTAAGTACGTCGGCAGCCACGACGTGACGTCACGGCAGAGTGATAGTGGGAGGAACAGTATGCGGGAATCTAGCCCCGCTAGTCCGTCCAAGTCCCTCCTGTCCACTCCTGTGAGGGGGGACGACTTGAGACGGACAGCGTCCAGTTCCTCCCGTGTGGAGTGGAAGGAACAGATGAGACGCAAACATCTTCCCGCCATTTTTGTAAACGAAGCTTTTGATGGCGACGAGGTTCCGCCTGAAAATAAACTGGCTTCGCCAAAACGCACTGAGCCGCGTGAGAAGCGAAAAACCGGAAGTGATGTAAGTCTTTATTACATGTCAAGTGACTATCATCATGACAGCCTGACGGACAATATGCCCCGTATTCGTCACCAGGAGAGTGAGAGTGAAGGCGCCAGTAATACGTACGGGGACGATGACATCGACAACATCCTTGACACCCAACACACCGCCGTCGCCGACACTAGCATGTCAATGGACATGAACGAAGCATTCGATGAAATGTTGATCGGAGTTACTTCAGACTGTAAAGGTTTGGACGAGCTCAACAAAGAGAGCACTACAGACCCGGATCATGTCCCCAGTCATGTCGGTGCTGAAAATGTGACTGTTAGTGTGGTGGAGCATTACGAGGAGCCAGGGACTCCCGGAAGTGATCGTTCGATAACTCTGGAGCCATACCGCGAGGAGAGACGCCCGCCTTGGATGGACGAGGATGATCTCTCACCCAGGTCTGTTCATGGTGATAGCTCACTTGACCGTCCTGGCAACTCAAGTAATGTTCAATTTGGAACAGAAATTGATAAAGGTTTTGAAGAAGCTCTAGCTTTAAACTACGCAGCAGGGTATGGACCAGGAGGTTTAGGGTTGTGTTTTGAATCCATCAGAGAAGAACCTGAAGACACTGTCAGCGAAGATGCCGCAGAGGCTGAAATAATTGAAGCCTCTGTGTTCAAGACTCAAGCCGTTGTGTCATCGAGGTCATCCTCCAGAGCAAGCTCTATCTCAGATCGTCCTGGTCTTGACGACAGCCGGTCTGACGCCGTCCCGATCAACGGCGTTGCTGAACCAATCGCTGAGGAAGGTTCCGACGAGGAGCTAGGGCAGTACGAGAAGAATTATAAAGGTCCCTTAACAAGCTTCGGTCGGTTCTATAACAACTCTACAACAGAAAACGCCAACGGTCTGACGCCTTTCAGGACGTTTGGTTATTCCGAGGATGGCCCTCCGGCCTCGCCTCACTGTAACGCGAACAGTGTAGACCAACATGTGTTTAAATATAATAATGATGACAATAATGAGAACCATGGTAACCAGGAACATTTAAAACCAGTAGAACATATCGACCACAATGATTCCTTCTACTCGGAGCACGAACCGTCCGCTGCTAGACAGAGGTTCACATTCTCTGAAGCCAATGGGCAAACTGGATCAGACGATCACACTTACTATTTCGACGGTAAAGATGGCGCCTGGTCCAACCCTGACATGCCGTCTCCCAAACCAGCTATCCAGAGTCTAGGGCCCTGGCCCGAGAACGAGGATGATTTGCAGGATTTTGATATGTCTTTCGATTCGGATTTTTCCGAGGTGTCCACTTCAAACAGTCAGTCGGATGTTAGCAAACCACAAGTCAAAGGGTTCGTGACATCCACGGTGTCTAGTCACGCAGTAAACGGGGAACCCCCGGAGACAGATAAGAATGCTGCGTTTTTCTGATGTACATATGTAAAACTAAACGTTAGACACGGTAACTGAGGCGCGGAAGTCTTCCTACATAAATAACTTCCAACCTAACAGTTATTCGTACAGTATATCTTGACAAGATATGAGGCTGGTGAGCCAAAATATTAACTTGCACCAGGTGCAAGATTGTATTAACATGAGTTTGCACTAGGTGCAAGATTGCATTAATACGAGGTTGCTCTGGGTGCAAGATTGCATTAATACGAGGTTGCACTAGGCGCAAGAATGCATTAATACGAGGTTGCACTAGGCGCAAGATTGCATTAATATCAGGTTGCATTAGGTGCAAGATAGCATTAATATGAGGTTGCACCAGTGCAGGTTCCATGTGCGAAAATCGAGCCATGTTAAGGTTATTCATGAATGCTGCTGAACACACGTTTCTTAAACAATCAAAACCTCGGTGTCGAGTGTAGGATGAGTATTTGGTGCATTAGTTTAACGATATATTCAGATTCAGGGGGAGGTGGTGTTTACACGTGTAAGTGTCTGAGATAATGAAGATGTGTGTTAGCGTCCGTTAGCTCTGTGGTAGTCGTCTATGACGTGGATCATAAAACAGAACCTGGATTCATGAAGTCACAGATACTTCAGCCAAGGATTCGGATTAGCGGATTCTATCACTGGAATACAATTGTGGGCGGCTTTGTTGTAGTGCTGTGACCGGAGTGAAAAATACGTCGTTGATCCGGGTAGGTGTAACACGTGGCAATAGGTAACGAATCGCGTTTTAGCAGCGCCACCTAGATACAACATGGCGACTGTGAGATAGCGCGGGACGTTGTGTAACTTCCGACGAGTAACTTTGTGGAGCCATGTTTAGATAGACGTCAGTGTTGAAGGCGACGGTTCAGTGTGTGTGTGGAGTAAAGGTTTGACAATAACATTGAGTAGAGGTAGGGTTGTATGTTAGAACGCAGGAAGAAGTACCGTATTCCCTCCATTAAGAGACGCGGGATAACGACTGGGGATGAGAGATTGGTCTCTTCATACGCAGATCCACAGGGGTCATCCCACCCACTTCTTTCTTTTTTTGATACAGGGATGTGCATTCAGGGATAGAGCCCCTCCCCGACCCTCCCCTTTTTGGGGGTGACATTCTATCGACAAATACGACAAATAATTGACTATTTGGTTAACTATCTTGTATTGGTGATCGAATTATTGGCATTGGTACCCATGACAAAGTTAACCAAATTTATGCATCTTGTCGTCCCTTCTCGTCGAAAGATCTTGGCCACTGGATACTGACGAGAGACGGTCTAAATGCTGACCAGGGCTAAATGTTAACTGAAATGACAGAACTGGTATCAGAGGAAGTACGGTATACAGGATGTTAGACACTGTGGCGCAAAGAGGTGTGGGTAACTGATATGTCTGTGCAGGAAACAAATTATAGTCGGAATGTAATTGAATCTCGAATCCAAAGATTGAATCATTAAACTGACGTTCTATGGAAGTTATATGTGATAAATATTGAGATAGTATCAGACTTTTCCGATCATAAGATAAATTTGTTGCGGCCTGTCAACAATTATTCGTTGAAAGTGGAATGTATTTTCTGAAAGCAACACTATGAGGGTGTTATTTTGTTACCAATGCAGCTTCTATATGTTCATGTGAATATAGCACTAATTTACAGAACACCATTTGGTTATATACCAATAACGTATCCATAGTATGAGGAAGTATTACTATAGTATTATGACTTATCACTGTGTTATTATGACGTATTGCCATAGTTTTATGACGAATCGCCATTGTATTACGACGCATCGTCATGGTATTATGACGTAACCCAATGCTATTGTTATGTGTCGCCATGGTATAATGACTAATCACCATGGTTTTATGACGTACGACTATGGTATTGTGACGTTTCACCTTGGCATAATGACGTATCCCGTGGTATAATGCCGCAGCACGATGGTTTAACGAAACTTCACCATAATATTATGACGTCGCTATTGAATTGTGACATCACTGTGGTATTATTACGGTATGCTATTGTATCATGACGTTTTAAAATGGTATTAAGGCATCGTTTAATCAACTTTCTGATATCGAATATATTAACGACAACCATATTCCGTCACCCGCACTCTCTGACATATTGTTGGTTGTACGCTTCTACCGCCACGGCTTACGTCATCTTGTTCCAGTACGTCTATACGACCTTGACATTCGTAGTATCACATGGAAACGTCATAAATCATATTGTATTTGTTAAGTCTCTGCTGGTAATTTGGTTATATGATAACGTTCAGTTTCCAGATTTGTAAAGATTACTCAGAGCCGAGCCGAGCCATTATCGACACGAAAATAGAACTTCATGAGACATATGTTACACACTGAAACGTGATACGGGCGAAACACACACACGTACTAACCTTCACACAGAACAGGCTCGTATGACACACAAACAATCGATGTTTTATTGAAACGAGGTCAACCTTCACTTTGAAAATACTCGAATATTATCACAATTGTGTTGGGAGTAATACTGCACCTCGTTGCTAACTTGTAATTGTATACTAAGAATTAGGGTAAGGTCATAGGTCTTAAAATGGACGGTATCGGTCCGTTCAATTTTCAATTATAATTTTATTTGATCACCTGCGCGTACAGTTTATAAAAGGAACAGTTCAGTCTGGTGCATTGTTGCCACCATGACAACACCATGTTATATCAGTTGTAAAGCAGTTTGCTACAGTGTTACTCAGTTGNAAAGCAGTTTGCTACAGTGTTACTCAGTTGTAAAGCAGTTTGCTACAGTGTTACTCAGCAGTACAGCAGTTTGCTTCAATGTTACTCAGTTGTAAAGCAGTTTGCAACAGTGTTACTCAGTTGTAAATCAGTTTGCTTCAACGTTACTCATTTGTTAAGCAGTTTGCTACAACGTTACTCCGTAAGAGTTTGCTACAGTTCCGTAAGGTAACAATTTCCTACATTATTCTTTTGAGTAAGACTTTACTTCAGATTCAGTCCATTGGGCAACATATTGCTGCAGGGTAATTCCGTAAGAAAACATTTTGATACAACTGTGATATTCTGTTAGGTAACAGTTTGCTACAACGTTATTATGTTACGTAACATTTCGCTACTGTGATATTCTGTGAGGTAACACTGTGCAGAAGGCTGAAACACTTACCCTGTATTCATGTATTTAACAGCTGATTTGGGCAATACAGCTTCAGCTGTACGTTAGCCGGTATTGGCCCACCAGCTGCAGGACAATCAGACTACCACGTGGAGAGTTCCATGAACATAGTTACGTTTACATGTCTATTAAACTTTGAAAAGAACGTCGTCATTCTCCAAGTTATGTGCGGATTCAAATAATAACTTGTTTCTCCTTTATCCGTTTCTTATGTTATGTACTGGACAAAAAATGTTACGGGTCGTAAATATTTTGGGGGATATTTTTTAAATTGGGTGCTCAGTATCCACTACAGAATATCCCTAAAATAATATTGTTTGTTTACTATATCACAATTAGGCTTCTCAAATATCTTTAATATACTGACACCGCATCAGTGTGAAAAACCTCCACAGCTGTCGGAGTCCGCGGAAAGACATGGCTTCAGCTGACTAATCAACTTCAGGAGTGCATGGTGCGTTTCTTTTGTTTAACGGTATACACGTGACGGTATTAATGATATGAAAGTTTTTTGGGGTTGGAGCTCGTCCGGCATCCGTCCGAAGTATTTGTTTTCCTTTTCGACTGTAGAGTGGATATTTACGGGGATGAAGCTTTTGTATACTCATCTTTTATTTTCTGAAACGATATTCTTCGCAGCTTTGTTCAGATCTGTCGGGATGTAAATTAGCCTGTGACACTAGTTTACTGGTTACATAATGCCTCTATTGTGTACGTATCTGTTAACAGTTGCAGAAACAGTAAACGGGTAATTTTAGGTTATGTATGATTTGAGCATGTCTACATTTGATTGCACTCATATTTTCCGCTTGTTTGATTGCTTTAATATGTTATAAAACAGCTTATGAATATCCACCCGTTAGGTGTCTATTTGTTACCGAGTCTATGCGTTAGGCGTTGCTGTTACGGAGTTTATCCGCTAGGTGTCACTTTGTTACAGAGTTTCTCCGCCAGATGTCAGCATTAGCGAGTCTGTCCGCTGGGTGTCTGGAGAATGAAAATGTTGTACCGAGGATCATGTCGAGAAATTGTAAATACTGTGTTGTGTAGCAAGGTTGTCCCTCGCACCACTGTGGGGCCCATTGTCTTGTATAATAACCAATTAAATTATTTATCTTTAGAAAATATACCCTGGAGTTTGTTTTTACTCAGAGAATATGTTGACATACTGCCAATGACTCTCCATTCTTCACACACACGGAGGAAATTTAAGCTAAAGCCCCTTTTTCTTTTAATATGCCACACACGACAAAGTTAGTGAGTGAGTATGGTKTTACGCCGCTTTTAGCAATATTTCAGCAATATCTCGGCGGGGGACACCAGAAATGGGCTTCACACATTGTGCCCATGTGGGAATCGAACCCGGGTCTTTGGCTTTGACCGCCGTCATGCAAATGGAATTTGCCGAGCGAAACAACAAACAAAGATACCTATTAGTTTCTGGACTCTGTAATGGAGAGGTGGTGAGGAAAGCTCGGTGACTATGTACGTCATCGCACCCCAGTTCTATGATCGTATCAATGACTTGGTTTGACTGGTCCAAACTGACTATTTGCAGACGGCTATCATAATGCTGGACTGGCTGAGTATGGTTTTACGCCGCCAATACCGCTTATAATGCTATCACCTATATACAATCCGCTTCTTACTACGTCAGCATAAAACAGTGAATGGGTATATCTTGAAAATGCACTAAGCAATTTCTCCCTTACAACAATATTCCTTATCACCTGAGTCTGAGTGGCTTTTCATTTTAAAAGTATCAACACACACGCAGCTATCTCCGTTAACTGTTTCATAATTCTATTTTCAAATGGCGCGGACCAAAAGCCGGTTTGGTTGTGATGGTCCATTAGGCCCCAGTAAAGACACAATGCCGCAGTTTAATGGGGATACCACACTCACACACATACTGACTTAGTCCACGCTTTGTCCCTTAAGTGCCAAGCGACATGTAAAATGACGTTGTCGGGGATCGACTCACCGACCTTTTGCTCTCCGGGACGGTAGAAAACGATGCCTCGTCACGCTCCCAGCTAACGTTTTTGCAACGTTATGGGGATGTTGTAGATTGTCATGACTCAACGATGTCACAACGTTAGTATTACGTCATTTTATAACGCTATGTCACAACGTAATAACAAMGTTGCAAATTTACGTTTAGGAAACGTTATGCTTGGGGCTCCTCAACGTTATAACAACGTTTCTTATACAGTGGTGTCACGAAAGTTTTCTGCAAAACCTTTCACTTTGACACTCTTTCTTCAGTATTCAGCTACAGCTTCAGAAAACACGATCACAACAACATGCAAATTGAAGCATAAACATTGAAGTTAATCTTGTGCTTTGTTTCTTATGTACTGCTCACTACAGGGAAAACTATTCAAAAACGTTAAATAGAACGTTAACACAACGTACAGTACGTTAGCATCAAATAACAACACAAAATATGTCAGCATAAATAACTTTACCTTGTGGCGACGTAAAAATGACGCATTACAACGCCAGGCCACAACGTTGTGACAACGCAAATAGGAGTTCACAGAAATAACGTTGTAACGGTTGTGACAACGTGAAATTGTTAGCTGGGCTGACGACACGGGTTCGATTCACCGCAAAGTCAAAGCGGATCGTTTATTCAGTGGTGCAACTTGTCCGTTGTTTAACTCTGCAATATTCAACCTATCTGACCTGTCTTCACAAAATAATAATAATTTACGCAATAATGATACTTATAAAACGCTTACTATGCGTTTTTGCACATAGATTACGAGGTCATAATATTATATTGCCACCAAATCTGGTCACCACGTTATAAATTTTCACGCTTCACCGTTTTCCAGACACTACAACCGTTGACAATTACTTCAGAGAAATATTCTGGAGTCCAAAATGGGTCATTTTTTATGTTTTGCCCAAAATTAAGTAAAACCCAATTCCAATCTTCTTTAAGTGCGCACGCAGGCATGGTCTCCTGGTACGAAATACTCATAAATGGTGACGAATCATATATTCAGCGTTTATCTGTTTGATTGACTGAGTTTAGTTATACGGGGCTTTTAGAGGTATTCCAGCAATATCACGACGGGGGTTACTGGGAGGTCTATATTAGGGGCCAGAAACGGTGGGTGCCGTTGTTTAAACGTCGCGTGGACGACGACTATACACAACCCACTGACATGTTGCACATCGACGTGAAGCTGGTATGGGAGGCTTCGCACATTGTACCCATGAATCGAACCGGGTCCTCAGCGTGACGAGCGGACGCTTTAACCACTCGGCGACCCCACCGCCCCCTGATCTGTTTGAAACTAAGTCAGATATAAACAACACAACACATAAATCACTTGTATGAATTTATTACAAATTTAGATGTCATGAATGAGCATTGTTCATCGAAAACACAAGTGCCAAAATAAATATCTGAAACATAATTTTATTTTTTCACTCTCACAGAAATAATCACACATCTTCATATTTCCACAGTTTCTTCACTGGTCATCTTACACTCAATGGGCAGGTGATACAATTGATAACAGGATTGGATACATACAGGTTACAAACACAAGACCGATTCGGTCAACACTGCCCTTAACGAGATCATTTGACATTTTACTGGCGCTTCGCTGGACAATCATCTCCTCAAACACAGAGCTTAAATCCCAAATTAATTTCTGGAAATAATTAGAACGGAAAAGCAATTCAAAACAATTAAACACACACATCAGTTTTTTAATAAATCAATTAAACATGTTTGGTCTGCTTTCAATTACACCATCTGTGTGTTTTAAGTGTGAGTGACTTTAGTTTTATGCTGCATTTAACAATATACCAGCAATGTCACATAGGGAGGCAAGAAATGGGCTTCACACATTGTACCCATGTCCCGAATCGAAACCAGGTGTTTGACGTGACAAGTGAAGGCTTTAACTACTAGGCTATCCCATGCCCCCTGTGTATTTTAAGTGTAGAATATGTACCAATTACATGTACCACAGTATCACTACCCTCTGATCATACTTATTTTCACATACATAATACAACATATTTTTCAGTCGAGTCTCTCATTTCCACATCATCAACACAGGTTCATCCAATAACTCATCTCCATAATCACCTGATAAAAGTACACCCAGCATTTGCATTCATTCATGGACACTACTCCCATGTTGACAGCAGGAAAGTAAATGTTCTCTCTCAGGAGTCATAAAATGTAAAACTAAAATAACACTAAATTGTGCCTGAATAAACACTTCGCCAGAAACTTAAACAACAGATCCATTAGAAGCATTAATGTTTATAAACTTTCCAGCACAAATCCAATGGGGTATAACGATTAAGTTTTAAGTTCAACTTAAATATAGCACTTAGATACTACCCGAGTTTGAGTAACACTTACTTCTCTGCTTCTACTAACTACAACAATGTGGCAATACCCACTGCTAGTGCAGAAACACTACAATAAACACTATACTAGACCCAGAAGGACAAACCGCTACAGGCAACAGCTGTTTTCACCAATCAATACATGAATCATTTTAGAAAAATGTTGATAGGAAGAAATCTATAGGGTGTACTGTAAATTAGCACTACCTACTGAACCTGCAGCAATGGAAGAGATGTGGACAGTTTCAAACACATTAGCCTGTCCGAATTTTGATTGTTACTCTGAGGAAAATTTAGGGTAGAAAACCTACATGGTCATGCCAACATTCAAAAAGGAGGAGTCAATGTAAATTAAAGTGACACTTGAATAATCTGGACGATATTGTTCCTGAGAAATTTGTCCAGTTGGGGATGATTTCTGGATTAAACAAATAAGAGTATACTTTAATATTGCTGTGGATTTATGTGGTCATTCCAAAAATTATCTCCAGAAAGGGAATCCAGGGCCCTGTTCCTCAAAGCGATGGTAGCGCTAAGATGATCGTAACTCCCACACCTGAATGTAGACTTACGACTGTCGTAACGCTACAATCGCTTTGAGGAATGGGGCACAGAACATGATTTAATATTTCAAGAGAAAATAGTCAAACTTGTAGCTGTTTGAATGTTCATCGTTAACTGAAGAGGAAACAAGATTTTCAACATTGTTGATATTAATTTCACCAAAAGAACTCAAGTAGTATTGAAGGGCAAGGTGACAGCCAACATGAACTTACAATCCGACCCCAAGGTGAAGGTCATATGAGAAGTGTATTCACTTAATGGAGAATACAGACTTTAATGGTGTCTGGCCCCACAAACAGATACCAAAGTGAAGGTGTATTTTACAATTACACAAAAACATGTAGACAGAAAGTTACATATACATATACCCTCACATTCCCAGAATGTACAGAAAAGTACTATCTCAACCATGCTAAACCTTTACAAACTTCCTCTTTCAGAAATAAATACCGATTTTTTATTGAGAGCCATTAAATAAACAGGCTTATTCCAATTTCCAAGTGGGATATGAATGTTTATGGTGTAACTAGCATCTATATTCACTACAATCTGTGATGCTACAGTTTCCTATACACAGGCACATACTTTACAAATAAATGCTTTAATTTGAACAATATGAGATAACATGGTACAAAATGCTACTGAATATATTACAAGCTTTATGAAACATTAAAGGCCACAATGAAATAAATAGTTGGTTTCATACAATTCTTTTTTAAAGGAGGGATGCTCTTTTCAACCCCGTTCAGACATCTGTGAAGAGAAACTTCATGGGTGTTATACACATGAAGCAAAAAAGTTTGGATTGTGCATACACTTAAATTTATTAAAGTTGGTAATCTTCCTTGTGGCTATTTGGAAACAGTGTTTTGAGGAAAGGTGCTCAGTAGCCAAGTTGGTGAGGATGAAAAGGATACATGTGATTTTCGAAAATGAAAATGTATGATGAATTCAGTGCATTTGTTAAGATGATAGTCGGGTTGACCTAAAGCAGATTACGCAACCAAATTGTGCTAGTTTTATGTACACCATACACCTTTCAACATTTTGGTAAGGGATGTCCTGAGCTTCTTCCTTCGTACCAGGTTCTAAACATTGACATCAGACTTTATTGACTTTAAGACTGAATTGTTTCCATATTCAGTTTCACAACCTAATCATTTCACACAGTACAAATGCACGCAGAATCATTTTGTCTGCTATTTCTAAGCTTATTAGCTAATCACCTTATTTTTCAAATAGCCACACTGTGCTCTTAATGAACATAAACAAATGCAGTACTTGAATGCAGGCAGACTGATGCCCTCAGACATCTGAAGCATTGTCAAGATACTGAATCTGAACACAGGATTTAACAATGAACGCATGGTTTATACCTTGAGACAAACTTTTACAAATGCTCCGCAGATGACACAACTTCAAGTCATGTTTGGTATATTCAGCTCACATGATCAGTTATCTGACAGGTGAGAAAGAAGACAACAATTTTGCTGCATTAGCAGCCTCAGACAAGAATATACACAGAACTGTCAACACTCAAGATACCTGAAGGAGGTTTGATGCTGTTAGGACTAAAATACATCTGATGCCACGAAGGACAAAAAAACAAAACAGATCTATGCCCTCTCACAAACATAACACATACCATAGAAAATGAAAAGTTGCTCTGATCATGTGCATCAAACAAGATATCTCAACTATATGCCCATGTTGTACATTCATTAATTGATTACCAAAGTAAAGTATGAAAATAAATGCAAAGCCTTTCAAAACCTTGAGGTAGACTAACAAAAAAGCAAGTAAATCTCAATTTTCTTGATTGAAATGCCTCATTAATGAAATGGAATGGTGAGTCTGATCAGGTTATGCATTGATTATCAAGGATGGAACTACCCCTCAAGCTGAAGCCAGTTTGCCCAGTGTTACAGGTATCCTAAGAACTAAACATATTGCAAGTTTCGAGTAGGGGTAGGTATGTTATCAATCCAGGGTTCATACCAAAAACCTATTGTAGTGAAAAGGCGATATTATACAGAGAACTATGACTGTTGTTGCACTAAGATTGTGTTAGGAATGGAGCACAGGTAAGTAAATATTTCAGGTAAAGTTGTATACTTGGTTATTCCCAACAAGCAGCCAGCAGATAAAGCCAGGAGAGATGTCTGGGTACACAATTGAAGGATAAAAATACTGTAGCAGTTGTCTGATCATTTCAGCTGTTTGCCTCCGCAGCCACTATTACCATGGTTACGCATGCTTCTTGATGACATTTGATGTGCCTGAGGACATGGATGAAGTTCTTCTTCTCTAAATGCAGTTTTAAGGAACAGTCAGTTGTTCAATGTTCTCAGTTATTGGTTTGTATTGTAAATATTTGTATATATCTTATGACAATGGATAATAAGCTTATGTATCCCTTATGAGAATACCCGCTCCACATCCTTCTGAATCATGCACATCAATATGCATGTGTATTATATGCATGTTAATCTTGAGGAAGGAGAATATCCTGCCCCATTACTCTGACATCAATATGCATGTGCAGCCCAAGCATCTTACCGGTACTCATGAGGAATGAGTTTATTTGTACGCTGCTTTTAGCAATATTCCAGCAATATTCCAGAAATATCACGGCGAGTGACACCAGAAATGGGCTTCACATATTGTACCCATGCGGGGAATGGAACCTGGTCTTCAGCTTGACGAGCAAATGTTTTAACCACTAGGCTACCGCACCACCTACTCAGGAAGAAGGCAGAGAATACCTCTTTTCTGAGGGTTTGGATACAACTTACAAGCTGTCTTATTAGCTGGCTTCACTTAAAACTCAATCCTGCTACCACTTCCACATTGTCAGCATCTTTAAGTGACAGTCCTATTGGAGATATTCTCTCTTGATAAAATAATTTCTTAAATTCTCCATCTAATGTCAGCACTGGAGAACAAGAAGAGGTGTCATCACAGCAGAGTCAGCTAGAAATGAGGTGCGGTGGAGACCCATGGTCCTGTCCCTCGCATTTGTTGAGTTGGCTTCTGGGTGGGACTCATCTCCTGGCACCCCTCCTGCGTCCTCGTGTGGCGACCCGTGGCTTGGGTGGCACCCCAGTTGCACTGAACATGTTGGATGGAGTACCGAAGGAAGTGTTGGGAGTGTTCGGGGTTCCTGCAATGACAAGATACGGTAAGTTATCTGACACCTGGAAACACTAAATGATGACATGAGAATGAGAACTGGCTCTTGGTACTATTGCACAAAGCGAGCTCAGTGCTACGATGATTGTAGCTCCTAAATCTTTAACCACCAGGCTGCCTCTGATTTGTTGAAGATTATTATTCAGTGCTGGACCCAAATAATGATGATGTTTATGATGATGACAATGAGAGAATTTGGATTTTAACTCACATCAGCAGTGTACACAAGAAATAAATGCATGCATACTATTTAAATACCCATCTACAAAGGACAGTAAAATAACTTGACTTTCAACACATATTGATCTATAACATTTCATAACCATAAAAGGATATCGCTTCACAAAGCAAGGCATTTGAAATATGCAAGCTACCAAAGATAGACCACCATCCTTGGGACCAAAGGGACTTACGGTACCTTTATACCTACATAAGTCCAGTCACTATATGAGTGAGGACTAAATATAGAAGGACTACTGTATGCCATGTGTACATACTAGTGTTGGGAATTGGCTGAAATATTACAATTGATGATTGGTTCATTACAACCGATCAATCATCGAAAATAATTGGTTAGAGTAATATGTCAAGTTTTCCTGATTATGTTTGTTAATGCACAGAAAAGAAGAAGAAAAAACATGTAAATCTTTCGAGTTTTTGGCACACTGCACAAAATGCATTTGCAAATTTCACATCTTTAAAGGATGACTAGTATGATTAAAAGGATGACTAGAGTCTTTAAGATAAAGTCAATCCTGACTTGGAACGAGATTGNAGTGCTTATGAAATGTAACAGACAAAACCAACCTTGTGAAAAATATTGTTAATGCCAAACAAGTGTTCCAAAATTGTTTGAGTTCAATTATGAGAAAACAGGATCGATTGCTTGGCCGTTTAGTTATTGCGACCAATCTTCGTTTATTTCAATTAATAGGACCACCACTAGTACATACTATGGTTGTTCGCACACAGAATGGCGAGTGAGTATGGTTTTAGTCACAATATTCCAGCAATATCATGGCAGGGGGCTACAGAAATACGCGAGACACATTTTTCCCCTGTGGGGAATCAAACCTGAATTTTCAGCATGGCAAGCAAACGCTTCAACCACAGGGCTACTCCCAACGCCAAAGCATGCCTTAAGAAGTGACTGATCCCAGTTGCATTTTGGTTCCCTGATGGTGAGGCTCGTTCAAAATTTACACAGCAGAAAGCCACTCACTGTAGTATTAAACAAGATTGCACATCATAATGTAATCATTGACTTATACCTTTTCGTTTTATTGGTTTCCCAATACCATCACAATGTTTCAGAAAATGAAAGCTGAGTTGAAGATACGAATATGTATTATTGCTTCAAAATGAAGGAGTAATGGATGTAATGAATGAGTAACTTACCAAAGTTTACTTGTGGAGAACCTGTGAAGGATGCATTGAAGTTGAATCCCTTGTTTTCCCCTGTACTTGGCTGACTTGTTTGACCAAACTGAAATGTACCTGGAGTGTTACTTTTACTGGGTGTACTCGTGCTTCCAAACCCAGACGACGACTGGCCAAACCCAGGCTGAGAACCTGAAGAAAACGCACTAGGTGTTGATCCAAAATTGAACCCTGCTTGGGTGGTGGGTGCACCAAACACATTTGTCTGTTTCTGGTCCTGACTGCCAGAAGGTGCCCCGAACACTGAAGATGTAGAGGCAGCCTGACTGGAACCAAAGGCTGGTTGTGAAGGAGTGGAAGTGTTACCAAATGTGAACGTACTTGACCCTGTATTGTTCTGTTTTGTAGTGCTTGTGCCTGCTCCGAATGCTGGAGCAGCTTGTCCAGTGCTGCCAAATGCTGTCGTACCTGAGCTTGTTCCAAATGCAGAGGTAGCTGTTCCTGTTGCAGACCCAAATCCTGGAGCTGATCCTGTGCCAAAACCTTGTGCCGAACTGTTTCCAGAACCAAAGGCTGTACCACTTGTTCCTACACCAAAGGCTGATGTTGCACTTGCTCCCGCCCCAAAGGTAGATGGTGCACTTGTTCCTGTTCCAAAGGATGATGCATTAGTTCCTGAACCGAAGGCTGATGTAGCACCTGTTCCTGTTCCAAAGGGTGATGCTGCATTTGTTCCTGAACCAAAGGCAGATGTTGCACTTGTCCCCTTTCCAAACACTGATGTAGCACTTGTTCCTGTTCCAAAGGCTGTTGTGGAAGTGCTCACCTTTCCAAACACTGGAGCTGCTGTGCTACTCACCCCAAGTGCTGTGTTGCTGGTGTTGCCAAAGGAAGCTGCTGTCCCAGCTGCAGGAGTTGCACCAAACGAGAACAACCCTGGACCTGAGGAAGTCTTCGCTTGAGTTGTTGACGCTGATCCCAACTGAAACCCAGAAGACTGAGCAGTCGAGCTGCTACTCTGTCCGAACTGAAACCCACTAGAAGCAGTGGACACAGCTGTATTCTGTCCAAACTGATTAGCAGCTGCAGAACCTGTGACATTCTGCCCAAACCCCAGCATAGTTGATGCAGTGGATGATGCTGTTGTAGCTGCTCCAAACAGGTTTTTAGCTGGAGTTGAAAGTCCAGTTGACTGTCCTGCTGTGATGCCTTTTGCAGTCGCAGGTACAGAACCACTTCCTCCAAATTTAACGTTCGTGGCAGTTGCTGCTGGTTGTTGGCCAAAAGAAAAAGTAGGGGCTGGAGGCCCAGTAGATCCTGCTTGGTTTGAAGAGGCTGTACTAGTTGCTGAAGGAGCTGAAGTCTGCCCAAACTGTAGAGCAGTGGGTCCAGATAACGAGAAGCCCTGCTGAACTGCAGGCTTGGGTGTACTGGTAGTTAGTGGTAAGATGCCGATCACTTGAGAGCTTGGTTTAGCTGGAGCACTGGAGAAGTTGACAGGGGCATTTCCAACTTGAGTTGTGCCTGGGTATGGGGGTGGGGGATTGGCAGGTGAATTAAATGTGTTAAACAGTGCCTGCGCTGCTGATAGACCGGTACTGCCAGTATCTGTTTTAGTTGATGGAGTTGGAACAACAAGGTTTGTTGTTGTTGTTGATGTCCCTGTAGACACAGCTGGTGGAAAGATGGGGTTGAAGCCTGAAACAGTCGTAGATGACACTGGGGTTGTCACTGATGCTGTTGTTGAGGTGCTGGCAGATGATCCTGTGGCCACTGCACCGAAGATAGGCTTGAAGGTTAGGTCTAGTTGAGAAGCTGTGGTAGTGGGGGCTGGTTTGGTGTTCAACAAAGGATTTGTACTTGCAGCTGGCTTGCTGTTTAAGAGAGGATTAGTGGTGCTGTTTAAGAGAGGATTGGTGGCGGAGGTTGGCATGGTGTTCAACAGAGGGTTGGTGGAGGAGATTGACGATAAGGTCGGTGTCTGGCTGACTGACGTCAACGTCTTTGTATTAATGGGCACAGATAGGAGAGATGAAGATGTGCTGATGCCTGCCTGCTGAGACGAGGTGGTGCTGGTTGTGGCTGCTGTTTGGCTGGAACTTGCAGGAGTGGCAGCGGAGGCCACCACATCAGTACCTGCAACAACAGACATATTTATCACCAGGGAATTTCACCTTAATTTCAAAATCCACCATTATGGCTGCCAAAATGAGAAACCATAACTTTGAGAGGAATTCGGAACTGTGGCTGCCAAAATGAGAAACCATAACTTTGTAAGGTGTTAAACGGTTCAATGTTGCTTTCAAAACAGAGAGCAACATGCATAAGTTTGTGTGTCAGTGCGTGTACTCATCCTAAATATTGCAAGTTCTATAGTAGTTTCACATGGATACTGACTCTGAGCTGATCAGTCCTTATTTTATTCCCTTACTGCTAAGCATCAGGCAGAGTAACAACAAACACCATCTTTTCGTGTCTCATGGCTGATTTTCGATTCTCCACTACATCACTGAAAAGGTCAACCCTTTGAGACAAGTAAAAGAATATGTAGTCCTTGGGGCCATCTTTACACCTAACCATAACAGTACTAAACTTCCTTAACAGTGAATCATGGCACTGAACTGTTTACCTGTCAGGTAACCAGCTGCATTTGTAGAAGATGTGACTTACATTATAAAATGGTCAGACCAATTGACTTGATTGATGAATGCTATTATTTGCCACTTATTTATTATTTCAAAACCAACATCATACAGCTGGAATTACATGTGATGATACGAGTTAGAATTGATCTTTGTAACCCATGCTTGTCGTGAGTGAGTGAGTGAGTTTAGTTTCACACTGCTTTTAGCAATATTCCAGCAATATCGCGACGGGAGACACCAGAAATGGGCTTCACACATTGTACCCATGTGGGGAATCGAACCCAGTCTTCAGTGTGACGGGTGAACGCCTTAACCACTAGGCTACCCCACCATCCCTTGTCGCAAGAGGCACTGGGTAGTCAGGCTCATTAACTTGACACATGCCACTGTACCCTAATTGCGTACATTGATGCTCATGACATAAATCACTGGATTGACTGATCCAGATATGATTATTCACAGACCACTGCCATAAAGCTGGAAAATGCAGTGCGACCTTATATAACAAACAATCAACCATCAAGTTGAAGACAAACAGCATGAGTGTGTTCCATCGAGTACCTGGCCTGCTCTTCTTTTTGATGGACTCCTCAGCATCCTCCAGCATGTCCTGCACTCGCTGCCGCTCAGCTTCCCGGTCTGCCTCGTAGTCGTCTGCTGTAGCTGACACTCGCGCCACTGGCACCTGAAAAGCAGCCAACAGCAAGATCAGTTTACTCTGGACATTATACCAACCCCAGCTTATTGGGTACAAGGTAGGTGAACAGATAGCTAACTCCTGCAAATGTACAGATCAAGTCTGGGTTCTGACTACAGAATATTTAGCCATACAAATGAATCTGAGAAGCCTGGGTACAGAGACAGATTACTCCAAAATGCCAGCACCAGCCAATGAAGCATTGAAGCCTGGGTAAAGAGACAGATTACTCCAGAATACCAACACC
>VKKT01000318.1:202730-218460 GCA_008038995.1 Haliotis laevigata
GCTGCTTGTACTAGCCCAGACTGAAGCTGGTTTTATAGTGCTAGCCGACTGAGATACCATGCAGCAGTGAAGCATGAAAACCCCACTCAGACACATTATACTGACTCCGAGCCAACCAGTCCTTGTTTTAAGCATTATGTGTATAATCCTATTTTCTTAACTGTCTTAGCACAAAGTATTCTTCAGTTTGTGAAAAGAATTAAGGTTAGAGTTATAACAGGTAAGAGAAAGGGAATGATAAGAAGATAGTGAAAACTACTTAATGAAGTTGAAAACATTCAACACCTGTTCACTCATGATTTGCCTCGAGATAACATTGTTATAACAGGCTACAAATGATGAAATGATATCAGGTGAATCGTCTCACTGTGCAAGTTGAACATTGTTCATTCATTGGTTAAGCAGTGAACAGTATCCCTTCTACCCCATACCAGACTGGCTTCATGTATTACCCTCAACTAAACGATCTTGACACAAATGGCTGACGACACATCCGCATAAAACGGGGGGGGTGGTCGAAGCAAGCCCTCTGGTATGTCAACGCTGCTAAATTTGCACATTCCTTATAAATTCTCGGGAATTTTTACTTTTATCGACTGCTTGACTTGGAAGTAATGTAAGATTTTTTTTTCCAGCAATGGCTTCTCCAAAGAAAGCATCATTTGTAAATGTCTCTTTAACAAACATCAACCAACCAGAGGGCTTGCTTCGACCACACCCTTGTTTTGAGCGGATATATCGACAGCCATTTGTGTCAAGATCGTTTAGTTGAGGGTCAAAATCGGGTTTCAATTGACTTGCAGAAATACCAATAAGGAACTGGTAGGTGTCAACACTGTCATGAGTGGTGCTCGATAGGCCAATAATCCATGATTATGTTTACATTAAGTTTAAATCGATTGCATGCGATGGTAGCGTAGYGATCGGCAAAGCAGTCGGACAGGGTATACCGAAGTGACCGGCCTTGTCATAATGTATTATACTGTGAAGCATTTCGAGTCGGGGGTCATCTCAAAATTTTGTATATATTTTATAAAATCTCTAATCCCCGCAAAGACAAGAGGGCCTGTGGTATTACCGTCTTTCCCTGAGAGCATTGACGACAGCTTGCGTGTCCACTGGCTTTGGTGTGTTGTCGGTTCTCTCTTTCAATGGCATTAAACTGTGAACAGAAGGAGATACTGATGTGAACGGTACTAAAGAAAGGAGAGAAATTGGAGTGAGTGAGTATGGTTTTATGCAGCTTTTAGCAATATACCAGCAATATCACAGCAGGGACACCAGAAATGAGCTTCACTCATTGTACCCATGTGGGGAATAGACCCCGGGCCTTCAGCGTGACGAGCGAGTACTTTAACCATGGAGAGTGATGGGATGAGTAAGACATAAAACCAGTAGGGCTCAATTAATACATAGATACCAGAACTATTCATAACTTTGATAAAATTGCTAATATACTAGAGACAAGGTATTTTATATATTACTCACAAATCACAGCTAAAGGCTAACAGTGAAATATCACACTGAAAATCTGGTACGCACCGTATGATATATGATACATATTGTTTTCAATACATCAGACACAAACCGCATATCCTTAACTTATTAATAATATTAAACAAAGATTTTCCATTAGTCTAACAAATCAAGATATGTACTGTATCATGATGAGTATTACATCCAGTGTATCACGAAACCAGTGTTGGGAATCGGAAACCAAATCCACTATCAATGATCAGATGACTTGTGATGAATGATTATCGATTATAATTGAAATATATACATTTTAATGCAATCACAAATTTTAAGAGTTTTTCCCCAGTTGTTTTCTAATTAATGTTCTTAATAACTAATACTGTCATGCAATGAAATGCACACATGCAAGAAAGACACTAAAACTGTAATTAAACAATGAAAGTGGTTAAAATTTTACAATGCACATAGCTTTACGCTGTTGAGCACGTGTTTGTTCGTGAATACTAGTATTCGTCAAAATTAATGGTTAGTTTGCTTCATTCAAGTGTGTTATACTAAAACAACAAAATTCTGATTAATCAAAAATATGTTTTATACAATCGATAATCATTTTTAATCCTTCTTTCGATCGATTTTCGATTATCGGAACACCACTACACGAAACATATTCTACCACAGTCTTCTCTATCATTAACATATGATTAAAATCCTAAAATTTCTGTAGAATTGAGTCATCCTGTTTGTGCTTTTTATAGGTTTAAACACTTGGCTTACCTTGGGGAGAGAACTCTATGTGGATCAGGTGGAGCTACCCGTACAGTGTTTTGATGTTTGAAGGAATTGATGTCTGCCTTGTATAGGGAATGTCGATCTCTCCTGCCGAAGCGTACCCATGGCAAGACTCCAGGTGAGGAATCTACAGGATGTGTTGGAGTGAAGTGGAACGTGTTGGCTCGCCTGACTGGTCGGCTTCGAGTGCCACTAGCAAGTGGGGAATTGACATCCGGGCTAGAAAATGAACGAGAATAGAACACTCATTGACTATGATTTCCAATACATATGTGGCAAATATGTTTGATAAATGAAACCAGTAAATAGTAGGGCTGCAACGTATACACTATGTGGCAAATATGATATGTATCATGAATATTGAGTAACAAATACGAATACTTATTCACAAATACAATATTGTAGTTAAGTGATTGATGCACAATATGGAACGCCCATGTTGACAGTGTTAATTTGTCGCAGCAATATGTAATTTTTTAAGTAAAATGGATATTTTATATTTATCCTGACACATGATCTTTTGCTTATCTCCCTTTCCCTTTCGAATGGTAGTGGAACACCTGTTATTGCTTGTTATAATGTTTATAGTCTTCTCCACTTATTTCATTATAACCCTTCACAATCTTAAATGTGGTAAACTACAGGGAAAATGAAATCAACGATTCAGGGCATTAAATGTCCCATCATCATGGTCATCAGATAATGGACTTCTTCTTCAATTTACAAGAAAAAAGGTAAGACTTCCGCCCGTAACAACCGCTTGAAATGTATTCTGTTCATTATGATTATTTCAAGGGTTAGGGTTTAGGGTTTAGATTTAGCATTATGTTAGGGTTAGGGAAGGCTTTCTATAAAAAAAACATCTATTCTTACTATAAATCTTAGGCATAGAATGATTAAAACAACCCTGTGGGTTACGGGTGGAAATCTTTCCAGAAAAAGGTTGTTCCCAACGGTGCAACTGCGACTCGCTTGAAATAACAGTAAATATTTGTGTGAACATAGTTACATCAAGACTGTGACTCATATAGTGTTGCCTCAGAACTCTCAGAAGTTCAGTGTAATGCAGGGTTTTACATGACGCGGGATTCCTGCGTATTTGACGCAACAATTTTGTTAAAGACTCTCAAAATATTATCCTACGAGTCAAGCTTGACGCAAGTATTATGAGTGACCCTCAGAGTTCTGTTCAGAGTCAATAAAATCGATTTGATAGCAACAATGATAGTTTTTGTGAGGTCTTCATTAATTTAGATATTTCTTTCAATTCATGTTAATAACTGTTTGTAACAGTGAATAAATCACAAGCCTGATTAATACAGATTATGTGTTCAGTATACTGGAGTTTGTTATGAATGAACTGAACAGTGAAAAATATACTATTTATTAACTAACAACTAAATGACACAAAACAATAAAATATTTGCAAAACTCTTGCTTTTTGATATACACACTTAAGTATTACGCTAAAAGTTTCACGGCTCCCAAATATTGAAAATGACTCCCAAAAATWAATACTGTGGGTCACCATGACTCTCTTTTTTCAAAGTCTGTGTAAAACCCTGGTACTGTTGACAAATCTAAGGAGCAAAATGGTAATATCGACATACCTGAAAGTGTCATTGTGTCCAGAAGTGTTCGCCACAGCTCTTTTTATCATGGGCATTAATGGGGTGGACAGAAGTGGACCAGATGCATTCAACACTGACACACTTGTATTTAAATCTCCAGTTGATACATTTCCACTAAGGCCCCTCTTTGGTGACTTTGGACTTGACACAGATATTGGAGCTGGTGAATTCAGTGCGTTAGATCTCTCTTTTTGCTTACTCTGCCCAAATTTAGAATTTTTGGTTCTCCTGGCAAACTTGGATCTCATCACTGGTCGCGATCCTGATGTTTGGCCGTCTTTTCCCTTCCACAACCATTGTAAAGGGTTCCAACTCTCAAACATGTTTGGAGTTTGGTTTCTGAATAAAGGTTTGTGAAGAACAGTGCCGATATATCCTGTGGTTTCTCTGATATGGTCAGCGACCGGTGCCAGGTGCTCTGAAAGTCTTACCGGAAGAAGACCGGTCCATTCTCTACCCTCGACCAATAAAAACACGCATAAAACAGTCAAAATATATAAAAACAGCGTTGTTTTAAAACCAAACACGATACAAGATAACAACGTTAAGAAAACAACAGTTAAAACAGTAGAAAAATTTAAAGACATTATTCATAAAACTTTCGCATTCTCCCGGTGCGTTCGACACGAGAGTATCCGGTCGGACAACAGAAACGAACGGTGAATTCATCAGTTGGTGGAAAATATATTAAAATTTTATTACCATTGTTTTCACTTATTTCTAAATTGTCATTTCATATATAATATACAAAGCAAAAAAAATCCACCAAGCATTTACTTGTTTAGCAATATAATAAATTTAAACCTCTCCGCACTTCCAGATTTAGGAAAATCTGATTGGCCAATATCGTGCGCTGACACTCGCAGGCGCACTTTTCAAACCCGGAAGGTACAATGACTGGCAACATATTGTAAATACTGAACCTTTGGATTCTATCGGCACATTTTAGATGCACCGATGCAATTGTGCATTTACGCTAGTAATGCAAATCATTTATGTGTTGATCTTTTTTGATTGATCGTGTGACTGTTTTGACAAACCTCAAATGACCCTAACTGGCCTGTTTATTTTCTGTGTATTTTGGCCAAATAAATCGTGCCCGTATATGATAGATGGTTTTGCTTGTTTGTTTCTCTTTATGCCAATGGCAGTAGATTGATAATTACATCCCTACTACCTTGTTCCAGGCGACAAATTTCAAGATGTTTGAATTCCAAATCCCTGTGTCCCGAGACGACCTGCTAACCAAAACAAGTGTGAACCAATACTCCGTGGAGGAGGTTCTGACACACAGACTAGTTCAAGGAGCTCTTCAAGGTATGTAACGCTCGGACACCGTACACTACCGCGATGCCGATGAGAGATTTAAAGGTTCCTGTTTGATTGTAGAATAAACAGCACTGGTATCAACGAAATTGTAATCCAACGAGCTTGACGGTTGACCGACTGTTCCGAGACAACATAATGTTATCTAAGATTACATGTCTATCTTACATAATTAATCATAACAGTAACAAACCGGACGATACAAGGATTCGAATTACCACTTCTCATCGACACCAGTTAGACGAGTATTGTTATCTATAGTATAAGTAGAAATGTCAGAAAGCATAATCTCGAAAAACCCAATAATGTCTCTACAGTTTGTAATTGCAATGCATCCTTCTCAGCTGATGTGCCAATATATGTTTATCATGTTTTATGTTAACTGACCACATACACATAGATTTACTGCAGTTAATACTGCACTAAATGTTTTGTTGTCATGGTTATGTCTCACATATTGAAACTGTTGTAACATGTGATGTCATGTTATGGTTCCAAAATGTATTTAAAAAGTCATCTCCCTTTTAAAAATACTCAGTGGACTGGAAACTACAGAGCAAATATGCATGTACATTCAACACGCAGTAAAAACTCTCAATACTTCAGATAAATGATAAGATGTTATACTTGAAATATTATCTTGAGCCTGATGAAATGACCTTGAAATCAAGAAGATAGTTAAAACAGTAACTTGTCCAAATAGGTCAGGTGTACTCCATTGTACAAATGTATATGAAGCATGGATCTAGACCTGCAACAGTAAAACAACTTACGTTGGTTAAAACCCCTTTTAACTGTATTGGTTTCACTGTGTACTGGTTGAAATCAAGTGCCAAATTATTTGGACATGTGAAACATGTATATTTTTCTCTAACTTTCAGATTTTAAATATGCCATCCGGTCCAACTCTTTTGCTGTCATCGATAATTTCGACTCACTCTTCAGCATCTTGTGGTTAGTATCCAGTTGTACTACTTAACAAATACAATATGAATTCTGGATGTCTGTTTCCAGTCTGTCAATTTAGCCACTTGTATCAATCTTTCAGGATGGCAAAATGTGCTTTCTGTTCTGTAAACTCAGCAAATATAATTCCATTCATTAAAACCAAATCTTCAAAATGTGTTGGCAAATCACAACTTGATTTCCATTTTTTATACACCCCATTTTTCTCAACATTTTGGGAAAGAACTGCTCTTATTCCATTTGTTTTATGTATATTTGAGCTTGAATTTCAACTGTATATACTTTTTGGCTGTTGTATTTTCCAGTCTACAGAGGGATCTTGATGCTGCAGTGAAGGAGGAAACATGGGACTGCTTGTTGAAAGGTGTGTAGTGTTGTATGGACTCCTGAAGATCCTGTTAGGATTGGTCTTCACCAACCCATGCTTTTCGCATAACGCTGCTAACAAGATTGGGTGGTCAGACTCGCTGATTTTGTTGGCACATGTCATTTTATCCCAACTGATCACTGGATTGACTGTTCCAGACTCGCTTATTTACAGACTGCCGTAATACAGCTGGAATATTTCTGAGTGCGGCTTTTCAACAACAGACAAACCAAATCACACTTATGTCTTCCAAAGGCAAGGGAGCTAACTGACTGAACTAATGTTTCCATCCTTGCAGAACTGTGCTGGGATTTTGTGGCTTCATCATTATTCCACCTATTACAAGTTGTGTGACTCAGGCGTCATTCTTATTGACCAGTCAGATTCTAACTCTTACACTGCTAGCAAAATTTGCACCCATATATTTTGCTGTTGATAATTTTTCCTTATCCTGACTCATGCTTAATTGCTTGTCTCCTTCTTCTTGCGAATGATAGTGGAACACTTGAATCCCCTTTTGAAGCTCCCTTAAAAAAAGCGAACGTAAAATCACTCACTTAGTGTTACCTCCCTTAGGTATTTTGGCGGCAAAATCTGTCACATAACCAAACACGCTCTTCGACACAGAATATTTTTGTTGAAATGATGTTCTAAATCAATACCCAAACACGAGCATTGTATATAATTTAGTTTTGAAGTGCAACCTGTATTTGTCTGGTGCAACAAGGTAATTATCATCTGAAGTCTTACCATACAAAGATATTACCTAAGGCTGCAACAGGTGCATGTCTCTATTCCATAAATCCAGCCCTGCACTTACTTTCAGTTGAAGAAAATGTAAACCCAGAAATATATATATATTTACTGTTTTCATGTTATTTTGAAGCTACCCGTGGTGTAGCAAGTCAGGTGTCAAGTGTGGTGGAGGAGACCGGTATTGACCCCGACACCCGTGCCCGCAACCTGAACCTGGTCAAAATGACTGTCTACCTCCTGTGTCAGTTCATTGAGATGTTTGAGACTGACTTCCACAAAGCTAATGCTGTACAGATCAACGTCACCAAGGTAAACAGTTTGGGAATCATTTAGATACAAGGGTTACCATGCTTACAGCAGTATACAAATACTTAATCTTTGTGGGTCAGAATGCAAAAACAAGGACCCAAGGACTGGATCCCCGAGGGATAACGTCTCATTAAAAGTTGTATGGTGTCTTTTATACTGAAATTCATGTATGCATGGGAGAGTGATAAGTATGGACACGTTACATGATATGTTTGTGCGGGAAAGGGCAAGGGAGGTAACTCATGGGTGAGTGTATTTATACGTCCGCTTCGGGAACTTCAAGGGTTTCAAGTGTTCCACTACCATTCGAAAGGGAAAGGGAGATAAGCAAAAGATCATGAGTCAGGATAARTATAAAATATCAATTTTACTTTAAAAATTACATGTTTGAGGACTTTACCCCATTGTATTGTGAAAACAAATACCTGAGTATCCGAGTTGTGTAGATCCATGCTCATGATGTTGATCAATGGAATTATTTACAGACTGCCACCTGGAATGTTGCCACATGGGTTAAATGACAAACAAACAAGATGAGCATTAAAATCCATGTTATATCATGCGTTGTGATTTGCTGAATGAATGAGGTTTACCAATAACAGAAATGTTTTCAATCCATACTTATCTTGTGGTCATGTTCATTTTGTCACCAGGGTCGAAAGTCACAGAAGAAGCGTGTGGATTCAGGAATTGACTGGGAGCGTGAGCGAGAGATGGGGGTACACGCCCTACTTCAGATCATACAGCTCAATCTCCCAAAGCTCTGGGACCCACCCATCCCTGAGGAGGAGTTTGTAAGGTCAGCCATCTTGTTTTATGAATCAGTCTAAACCAGTGCACCTGTATTAATGTTGCAAGCCACCTTAACATTTCTGAAAGTTGCCAATAGGAAATGGCTTCTTAGATTCTTAGTTTTGAAACGGTAGCAAGCATACACTTCTGGTTTAAAATCACTGCCAAAACAGCATGGTCGTTTTGATTTATCAATTACAATTCACTCAGCTTCAGATAGGCCTACTAATCACCACCAATACCCTGCTGATCAGTCATTAATCCAGATTAGCAGACCTTGTATCGTGTCAAGACACATGGGACACTCACGCTCCACTTCACATAGTCAGCGGAAGATCAATGCTTTGTGTGGATAAGTGAGTCATTTTGTTTTCAGAAGAAGTCCTCCTTGGGGATAAGTGAGTCAATTTTGTGTTGATTCAGCCGGTTGGTTTGTAAAATTTACCGTCCGGAATCGGAAACCACATATCCGTTAATAGACAGTCACTTTTTAAACATAAGAGATTGTTTTTTTAATATCAAAATTGACTGGAAGGTGAGGTTTCCGGATATTTGGGGTGCGGGTATCGGGGGTCTCACTGTATTTGATTTCAGTTGAAAAGGTCTTATGATGATTAATGAATGTTGTCACTGTCATTTGTAGAACTCTCTAGGTGGAGGGCGTCAAGTAAACTTTCTGATCATTACTGAGGTCTGAGTGACACATTTAAGCATACAAATCTCATTTCTGACTCTCAAAACAAATCTAAATGAGTAGTTTCAAATGCATAATACACAATCACAACTATTTTGTTGCGGACTTTATACATTATGTCGTTCTTGTGCACCATGATGTCCACATCCCAGAGGGTGGAGTGTCTAGGTATATTTGTGTTCTTTGTTGGTTTTTGTTCAAAACATAAGTTTTGAACTTATCCTATTTCACGGTATGCACTTCTCTCTCTTGATTTGACACTTGAGTCGAACGATGTAAATTTTTCTCCCTAGGCCTCTCTTGTCCATCCGCCCAAGCACTCCATGCTACCCTCATTATAAGACAGCTTCCTAGTTGTCGCGCAAAATATGTGGCATTCGCCATAAGCCACCCACGTGACTATCTGAATCATCATTCTTCTTCTTGTCGCACATGAGTGTGAACGTGTTTTGCTTCGTTCAATGTTTCCAACATTAGTCTACAACATGGGGAAGGATGACCAGCCCAAAAAGAGGAAGAAATGTTTGCAGTGTAATAAGGTGTTCTCTGCGAGTGATCCACATGCGTTTTGTGTTGACTGTGTGGGACAGTGTAAATGGGACGTTCGTCCTACCTTCGAGGCTTTTGGTGATTACACTAGGGCTTTGCGCTCGTGTTGCTGACAGCAACGGACGGACCCAGTCCCACCAAGAAAGGCAAGTTTAAGCGTCCTACTTTGTCTGCTCGTCGGTCAAAGTCCCCTCCCTGGATCGGCCGTCTTCCAAACAGGTTTCACCGAAATGGACTTCATCGAAACAACGTTTGCCGAAACAGCAGACTTCACCGAAATAGCATGTGGTGAATGGACTTTCGCCAAAACGGCTTTCCTCAAATCGGAACGCCCTTCTCCGGATCATCTGTCTCTGATCACTTCCCCGAACTCTGTTGGATCTTACAGTCACGTCTCTTCAGGACGGTTTTCACCAAGTCGTATTTCACCTGGTAGGTCTACTCTTTGCCACTCTTTGACTCGTTCACATTCAACTAAACACATGCCTTCATCTACTTTGTTGAGATCAGTTCTTTGCTCGAAGTCACCACCTCAGACTTTGTCTTCTCGTCATCATCTGCGCACAACCTAGATCTCCTACATGATCGACTGCTGCCTATTGTTCAAGATCCAGGGATCATCGTTCTCGTTGTGATACCTCCCCTCCTCGCTCCCGATCTCCTCAGCGGACTTGTTCAGCCTTTTTAGTTGAGGTCAGAGAACTGTTTCACAGGGACACAGCCATTCGTCGCTCCTTACTCTTGATCAATTGCATCATCTCGGCGGTGGACGCACTTGGGGCATAAGTGGAGCACTCTTTCACCGTCCAGGATGCTTGCATCAGGGGCTGTATGTCCCTTATACTGAACCAATTTTAGAATGTTCTAGACCAGCTGTCTCATTTCCTTGGTTATCTCCTGGCAGTTCAACGTCGCGGCCCTCTCAATTTATCTTCATGGGATGACAGGTTTAAGGCTGAACTCTTCCGTGGATCAGGACACTCAGTTTCAAGTTTAGGTGGAATTATTGAAACTCCAGAAATCCCATCTGCAAGTTTCCATGATACAGAGACAGACTCCGTGGTTCGTGCCATCTCATCTGGAACTTCGTCAGGGTTTTCATGGCCATTCGTCCCGAGCTAGAGGTAGCAGGTCCTCCCGTGGCACCTCTTCCAGATGTCCTCCCAAGTCCGACCCCGGAGTTAGGAATGGGGTCCCCAAGCAGTGACTCGTCGAAACAAGGGCACTACTGGGAACTCCCGCCTCATTCCGTCCCCATTTACGACTCTCCAGTGGGCAGGAGATTAGGGAGGTTCGCTCCCAATTTGGACCATCCTTGACGATCCTTTTGTGACTGACCACCAACTTCCAGTCATCGGACGCCTGCCTCTGACAGTGCATCAGGTACATCGCAGTTACCCGGTGGACCAGATCCAGTTTCTTTGCTCCACCATAGGTATGCTCATAGCAAAATGTGCAGTCCAGTCTCTTGGTCCGGCGCCCACCACTCCAGGGTTCTATTCCCCCATCTTTCTGGTTCCCAAGAAAAACTCCACGAAAGTAAGACTCATTTTCAACATGAAACTTTTCAATGCCCACTATATCCAGCGCCCGCCTCACTTCAGGATGGTATCAATCGTCCTTCGCACTATCCTGAAGAATGAGGATTTTCTTGTCAGCCTAGACCTTCAAGATGCATATCTTGATGTGCCCATTCATCACGATTTGCAGAAATTCCTCCGGTTCGTGTTCTAAGGGATCCATTATCATTTCCACGGCTCTGTGGCTATTTACCAGGATCACCAAGCCGATCACCAGGTTTCTTCATCTCCACGGGGGTTGTGTTNNAAAGTTACATAGACGACTGCATTCAGGCACAGAGAGACCCAGTCGTTCTTCTACGTCAGTTGGAGTTCAGTATGAAGCTTCTCCAGCAGCTGGGTTGGCTGTTAAACACTGTGAAGTCGGAACTAACACCGATCAAAACCCTTCAATTCATCGGGGCAACTTTCGACACGCATCTGGGCCTGATTTTCGTTCCCCAAGACAGATGGCTGAAAATTCAACATCTATTTCCGTTAGCACTGTTGCAGGCCAGGACATCGGTACAGGCATTGACACGGTGGTGACAATTGCAACTACATCCGTTGCAACGCTTCCTGTGACCATATCTCGTCTAATAGAATCTGAAGGAGTTGATTCGTCTTCCCAAACCCTTACGTCCTCTTCTTCAGTGGTGGCTTGTAGAACAGAACGTTTGATGCCATTCATTCCAACACACCACTTGTTCGTTGATGCATTGGGCAACGGAACTTTGGGGGTCTTGCCTGCTGATTCAGACAGACAATTCCATGGTCGTCTGGTACATCAACCATCTCGGGTCGACAGGTTTGACGAACCTTCTTCAGCTGGCGTTTCGGTTCTTTCATCTAATCGACTCCCTCGCAATCAATGCTCGAGCCAGACACATTCCCAGAGTCAGGAATGTCATCACAGATGCGCTGTCCTACTCCAATCGGCCGTCTCCCACAGAGTGGCAATTGAACACACAGATCTTTCGGGAACTGGTTTTCCTGTTATCAAGGCCCCAATACAACGATTTCGTGGGAGGGGCTCAACGCTTATGCCTTTCCCCCTCCAGCTCTTCTGGCCGGTCAGGAGTTGGTTTGTCGATCTCATACAGCTCACAGACCTCAACCCAGTTCCTCTTCCCGATCGCAACGACCTACGGTTACACCCCCACTCGGATCGGCGCCACGTATCCCTTCGCACGCTATCTCTGCATCTATCCTACATCTGCAGAAGTCCTTAATCGCCAAGGGTTATTCTCGGAGAGTGGCTTTGGCCATCACTTCTGCTCACCGGACTTCCACCTGCTCACTTAATGATGAGAAGTGGAAGTGTTTTGAGGGGTATTGCAAGTCCAGAGGCATTACATCTCCCATTTCTAGGGCTGCACAATATAACCGGTTTACCGATATTTACCGGTTCAGACATTAAAATGATACGTATTGCGATACGCTGATCGAAAACCGGTATTTTGACATGCATTGAGAAAACGTATTTCCGTTTTTTCAAATTGTTCTTTTCCTCATTTCATTTATGCCAAATATTATTTCCATGTTTTTGTTTGGTCTTGATTAAACAGGTTTTTAAAGCTTAATCAAGCATAGTGATTTTGTTGTGGTTTTGCTTTATAGATCAAGCGTTGACTCGATTATAATTGTTTTGTAAAAAACTTCTTGCAATATATTGCAATACATATCGCAATATATGCTTTTGCATAGCACTATATCGCAACATGAAAATTCTGTGCAATACCCACCCCTAGCCGTTTCTACCTCACCTCAAATCATCGCTGAATTTCTTCAGCATTTGTGGTCATTTTTCATCTAAGGGTTCCACTTTGGCCTCTTACCTTGCTGCGATCAACTCAGTCCTGGCTACCACCACAGGCTCTAAGGTCTGTATGGTTCCTGAGCTTCAGTATTTGCTCCGGTCCTTCAATTTGGCTGATCAGTCTACGAAGTTTAGACCTCCTGCATGGGATTTATCTGTGGTGCTGCGTGATTTGGCCTCGACAGGCTATGAACCCCTAACTCTGAAGGACTTTTAGAAGATCTCCTTCAAGACCTTCCTCCTTGTGGCTTTGGCTACAGCTGCTCAGATTTCTGAACTTCACGCTTTCGAAGTTAACAGAGTCCAGTTCGAACGGAAGAAGCCTGGCAAAGTCTTCCTCGGCCTCTGCTGGGATTTCGTAGCNAAGAATCAGATGCCGGGACAACCTGATCGTACTTTTACCATGCCACCGTTGTCCATGATCCTTGGGCCGCATGACAATGAAGACCTACAGCTTTGCCCAGTTAGGGCTTTGAACATTTCCTTGCTGCTACTAAAGATTGCCGCCGTCTTCGCAAGCGCCTCTTCATGCTGTTGTCCTCAACATCCAGGGCGGAAGTGTCTCGCACCAGATATCCTTCTGGATGAGAGCCACCGCCCCCGACAGCTTCCAATGCACATGAGACACGGGCGTTAGCATCCACTATGGCTCTGCATAGTAACTGTTCTCTACACCCTTTTATGTAAGGATGCTTTTGGCGATCTGACTCAGTCTTCTTCTCCCAGTACCTTCGGGACCTCTCAGTCAAGGACGTCCAAGGCCTGTACCAGTTTGTACCCTTGTTCTCGCACAACAGCTGTCTATGGCTCAACAACGCAGATAGGGGACGGTCCCACACGGTTGCTGCTTCCCTGTACTTTCCTGAATATAAGTCTGAACTGATTGCCTGCCCTATGTTTTCTTTGCTTATGGATTAGAACTACTTCACTTAGTTTTTTACCAAGACACGGAGATACTACCGCCTCGGTGGTTGGACGAATCTGGAGCACGATTCTGTATCATGATGTGGAAGGGTTCACCATTTCACGTTCCCTGACCTCTACTTTTCGAAGCAATTACGTCAGTGAAGTGTGTCACTCCCGAATTCCAGTCGATTTGCGTTCTGACTCCGAAGATGCCTCCCTCATGTAAAGGAGTGAGGGTCAATTTGATGTTGACTGGAACTGAACTTTAACACTGCGAGTTTTCCGAGTAGTGCTTCTCTTTCACCCGCCCCTGGTCGGTGTCTGTGGGTGTCTTCTCGAAGCAGGGGCTGTCCCGATTATTGTCTATAACTTTAATTTACGAGGGTACCTTGAAAATCGTGGCAAAGTGACATCCTTTCTCACTGAGCTGTGTCCCCCTTTGGAGGTTGCAGCCGAACACCACATTGCTCGGGAGCACCCATCTCCCTGGTAGACGTTGTGCTTAGTAAGCTAAGGAGTTCAGGGGAACTCTTCACAAGCATAGGAATTGCGTTAGTCGTAACAGGCCTCCCTTGTGCATCGCTATCTACAGTTGTTTTCAGTCTACACAGTTTTACTGTTCGCACTGTCAAGACATAGGGTATCTGCATCCGGCCGTCAGACTGTGGGATAAATGCACACCGTGAGATAGGATAAGTTCTCCCAAGATAGATAGTATCTAGTGGCTCCAAGAATGAGAATGATGATTCAGAGATAGTCACGTGGGTAGCTCGTGGAGCATGCCACATGCTTTGCATGACAACTAGGAAGCTGTGTTATAGTGAGGGTTGAGTGCTTGGGCAGATGGACAAGAGAGGCCTAGGGGGGAAAAGATTACATCGTTCCACTCAGTGTCGAATCAAGAGAGAGAAGTGCATACTGTGAGATAGGATAAGTATATAAATATACAAGTTATATTTAAAATTTTATTTTTTCAAAAATATTTGAGGTGGTAAAGAAATTGACCTGCATTTTTCTAGAAATCACTCTTGCTTCATTCGGTAAGAGTGGTGAAAGTTTGTTTAGGATTCAATGGATATTACCTGCTATAGAGGTGTAGACAGATCTTGATGCAGATCGATATCAAGTTGAGTTTAGTAAGTTTGTAGAGAGTTGTGAAGATATAAATGAACATGTATTTTTTCTTCTCCACAGTTTAGTGAGTAACACATGCTACAAACTGCTGGAGAATCCTGGAATATCCAAGGTGAAGGACACAAGGGAAACAATTTCTCACATTCTTGGCTGCCTGGTGAAGAGATATAACCATGGTCTCGGTAAGTGTGATCAGTAATTTACCAGTTTATCTATTTTTGACTTTTGGAGACAAAAGTCCAAGGCATTTACATTTGGACCAAGATATTGATGATATGTGATGCTATGCCATGATGTCGTGTGCGTGTGCATGTATGTGTGTGTTTGTGCTTGCATGTAGAATATTCCCTTTTTCCCTCTTGTTGAATGCGCTTTATTACTTAGCAACTTCTCCACAAATGGCCATCTGTATTCAAGGGTTAAGAAAAAGACTTGTGACTGGCAAGCCTCTCTCCATGAACATGTATTCAGAGAGACCCAGTATTGCCCTCAAAGTGAAAATTGAGCCAGCATTGCTCATTCGATGCAAGTGAAAGTGACTCTGCATTTCCCTGAAAGTGACTCTGTATTGCTCTGAAAGTGACTGTATTGCCCTGAAAGTGACCCAGTATTGCCCTGGAAGTGACTGTATTGCCCTGGAAGTGACTGTATTGCCCT
>VKKT01000319.1:126891-145858 GCA_008038995.1 Haliotis laevigata
AAAATAAAAAAATTAATAAAATAAATAATCATCATTCCCCCACCCCCCATAAATTATGAACGGTCCCTTAGAAAGCTGTAATATGATGTTCTGATGGACTTGGAATGGAATGGAAAGGATGTAAACTGAACACTTCTTTCTATATATAGCCGGATCATCGTTTCTTCCATGTAATCGGAGCATACTTGTCATGAGTGGCAACAGACTTGGTGGTCTGGACAACATTGATATTTGGTTGTTGACGACTTCTGGTTTGCCTGAACATGATTATTTACAGCCTGATGCCATAGAAAATAGAAAAAACACAAAGGACAAGGACAAAACATGCGAGTAAAAACTGGAAATGAATGTTTTAATATTCTTGCTTTGGCCAGTGTCAATGCCTGACCAATGATAGGGAAAATGGCTCGTCGCATTATTGTGTGTGTCAACCCTTCTTTTTCTATGATTTAGCCAGGCAAATTGGAAATCAGAGAGGGCAAGTAGAATTTTCAGATTGACTTGCCTATGGCAAGTAGGACATTTTGGTATTTGAATATGCCTGAGCTGTATAAAACAATTCTTTGTGATAAACAGATTATGTTATCTGTTTTCAGGTGAATGCAACGCCTAGTGTAACATTAAGAGATGGGTTGTACAAATCAATGCGCAGAAGAGGACTCGATCCCAACAAATGCCAAGTCTTTCGTCATAAAACAAGGTAACTTTGGCCACCTTTTTCTTTTTGTTGAACATGAACAGCTGTGATAGGCTTTGCATCTGTAAGAATTTTCTAAGGATTCAATAATTGCTTTGACTCTTCTGTTTGTAAGGATTTCAGGATGAAAACAGAAATCAATATGAGTTTAAGAAATATGAAGGTCCACTTGAACACTACACCATTTTCTGTTACTGTTTTGTTATATTCTTGGACGTAACTGATGAAGGAAAAGATTGGTTTGACTTTTAAAGTATTTTATGATTTGTATGAGATGTAGAAGTACACTGAAAATCCTACAGCTCTCATGTGACATGTAGAAAAAGTATATTTAACAAAAACAGTGTGAAAGTGACTGCAGCTAATGAATGCCTCTGTAATTGACAATTTTCAGTTGAATAAAAGCATGTTGAATCTTTTGACTGTATTTCATTGGTCAGGATTCCACTGACATGGAACACAGACATGGCTGAGTTGGCCGGACAGGAAGTGACGATCGAGTTGATGGAAAGTGAAGAGGACTTGACCGTTGCCCAGCGAAACACAACACGGGCTGTTATCCTTTCACACAACTTTGTAAGTGAAGATTCCATGTCAGAATAGACCTTGAGTACCCTCCACACTTTGGGTTGGAATATATTCCAGTTGTGTTCACAAGGGCTGTTTTGATTCACTTGTGTTTTTCAGTGAATCGTATCGTGAACTTTTATGAATCCAATTCACTATTTGTGATCACTAGAATCGAATGTATTTGATATTTTCTAGAAAGGAGTGCTTTTACTTGAATTTGAGTGTATCTTATCAAAGCAAAGAATGCAAAAATGAATATATCTATGCAAAGCAGGATAATTCAGATATCAACATTCATATATATTTAATTCGACAGTAATTTGGTCACTGGTCATTGTCATGATAAATTAACACTGTCACTGTGGTGACAATATGTCATGCAGGTGTTGGTCACCAAGGAATAACGTTAATGATACAGGGAATGTTTCATGTGGCTCTTTTATCATATATGGTTTGGTTTGGTTGTTTTGCGCCATACTCAGCAATGTTCCAGCTATATGGCGGCGGTCTGTAAATGATCAAGGGTGGGTCAGACAATCCAGTGATCAACAGCATGAGCATTGCTCTACACAATTGGCATACGATGACATGTGTCAACCAAGTCAGCGAGCCTGACCACCCGATTCCGATAGTCACCTCTTACGACAAGCATTGGTAACTGAAGACCAATTCCAGCTCGGGTCTTCCATGGTCTTTTATCATGTAATGTTATGAATTCCAGCAATTCCTTCTCTTTTTTCCCTTACCTTATATCTGTGTTCTTATTTGCAGGGTCGCAAGACGTTTTTCTCGCTGACTTTCTGTGATATGTGCCGCAACCTGTTGTTTCAAGGCATCCGTTGTCAGACATGTGGCCTCAAGTTTCATCAGCGATGTGAGGAGAAGGTGCCGCGGACGTGTCAAGGTGACCTTGAGTACTACTTCCGTGCTCAGCGAGAAGGATCACGGGAACAGATGAGACAGTATGTACAACTTATCTCAGTGTTCGTAACAAGTAACCTAAACATGTTATAACCGGGATAGACCCATCAACAAGCAACCTCCACAGACCGGCCTTAGTGTTAAGGGGGATCTTATTTCGATGCTTTAATATTGACCTACGACAGTCATATCACCATGATCGCTTTGTGAAAATGTTAAGGAACGGTTGTCTCCATATTTACAGCTTTGTTACCCAAACCCATTGTCTCAAGATTGTGTTCAATATTTACTGAAGTTGCAACATCTAAGAAGTTCATGTTTTCTTGCTGAACCCTCTCTGTCCTTTGTGGGATTGGGCACCATGTGCTCACCATGTACATCTATACCTGCCTTGATTTGGCTGCATTTAAGTGTGTGAGTCTGATGCTACTTGCAGGATACTAGTAGAAGAAGAACAGCGCAGTAGAAGCACACGGAGGAACCAGGGTTTGCCATCTCCCAGAACAGGTCATCGTAGTCGGGCCCCAGCTCCACAGCTGGGGCAGAGAGAGCGGTCAACATCAGCTCCAAACGTCTGTGTAAATCTAGTCGATCATGGAGAGCAGGTGAGTAGTAGAGTAAGAGAAAGGACATTTGTAAACCAGTTAATTCTTTTCGAAATATCAGTAACCTCTGTATGGTTCCTGATAGGTCAGTTTTGTAACTTCGCATGTTTCCTGTTCTTATTTGTATTATACAGGTCAGAATTAAATTGTTTGAATTTTATCGATTGAAGGTCAGTATTTTTGACAGATTAAGCCCATATTTCAGCCAAGAGTGTGTGTTGTCACAGTGTTGGGAGTATTGTCTATGACAACCAGATAATGTGATGGTTGGGAATTATTTGTGTTGTGTTTCGATGTCATGCATATCGGTTTCTTTGCAGTTTCTTAAAAACATTCAGCACTATTCCCATTCACCTTGTTGGAAGCAATACTCACTTTGCTGGACATATAACATTGTATCTTTGACAGTTGTACTTTTAGCCAATGATTCTTGATTGCGCTGCTTCATTGTGGCAATAAATTGACTTAGTAGTTTATAGATACAGATAGTTGATGATTCCATACATGGGTACACTGTGTGAAGCTCATTTCTAGTGTCCCCAACTGCGATATTGCTGGAATATTGCTGAAAGCGACGCAAAATCATACTCACTCACTCGGATAGTTGACAGAGTTGACACAAAATACATTGCCAGTAGGCATCCTGAATCCTGTTTGGGAGTTAAAATCGCTGTTCATTATTTACAGGATTTCAGTAGAAGACTGGGAGCACTTGGATCCAGATCGCATCAAGGTAACGTGAATGATTTTCTCCCTGTTTGACAGGGATTACTTTTGTTGAAGTCAAAGTTACATCAAAGATCCTTATAGGATAGTGTCTGTTTTCATTACATGAATATGGTATCATCTTGAGAGAAACATTCTCTGGAGAGCATGTGTGGCCCAGTTATCAAGGGCCCTGTGCTATACAGTTTTGCCAGGATTCAGTGATTGTGAATGTGAATCTTGACCTTGACTATGATCCTTGGTTTGTGGGCCTCATCAGAGAAGTAAACCCCTACAAGTAGCCTGTGTACTTGTGTCATTCTTCCCTCATGAGACACAGTCCACAAATAGCACCAGAATTGCTGCTGTGGCATTAAACTTTATCCTCCATGACACCACTACGCCATGACATAACTGGAATACAGTTCAACGGCTTTAAAACCAAATCTCACTTTCACTCATTTTCTTTCATTTATCTGATTTTATCTATGATTTAAATCATAAGTATCTACCCAATAGTGCCTACTTCAGTTGTATGCTATAGTCTGTTTGCAGTGAAAACTTACCGATGAATTTCACTCTAAATGACAAGGTAAATCAAATAAAAGGAAATTAAGATTGCGAATACTCATAATTTTACCTTGCCAATTGAACAAGGGGTAATACAAGGGGTATGCACTGTACATGAAACACCGAGAACAAGTAGTGTTGGTTTAAGTTAACACTCATCACGTACCACACATTCATTTGTTTCACTGTTCCATCTACTGCGCTTACCCCCATGTAATACAAACCAATAATAGCGATTTGAATTTATGATCCTTTGTTGCACAACTTTTATCCTAAGTTGAATAAATTCAGAGATTTAAATGTTCATTTGGCAAGGTAAAATTATGAGGATTCGCAATCTTAATTCCACTTAATTTGATTTACTTTTTTGTTTAAAGTGAAATTCATCGGTACGKTTTCACTGAAAACAGACTATAAGTAATATTAGATATTTTGTAGTCAAAGTCCAGAGATCCCATGTTTGTAGTAAACCAAATTGAATTTCCAGATACTCAAAGCAGCAGGGGCCATGCTGTACCAATCAGATATACCCAGTATAAAGATAAACGCCATGCTAGTGATAGCAGTGCTCCATCACATAAACATTACTTCTTTGGCCCCGGGCAGAAAGGGGTAGTTGGTGAGAGTAGGCATGAGTTATCTCCCTTTTGGGGATGTGTTTTTCTGCACTGCCGTTTCAACTAATATACTGACGTGGTTTGACAGTGCCAGTCCCAGAAAACGTGATTGAGGTGTTATATAGAAATAGTCCCTCCCAGTGTGTGAATCTGTGAATTTTAACATACTGTAGATATATAGAACTTTCAATTAATGAAGTTGTGAATTAAGATATAAAATGTTGTTGCTTTGAATGTTGAGATTAAACATTTACATCTATGTACATGTCAAGTGGCATGATATTTCTTAATTTTCTGAATACAGACTTGATCTTGTGTTTATTTTAGGTGTTGATTTAGGTTTTATTTTCAAAGCAGTTCCTCAACTAGTTGACATGATGAGAAACTACCTAATCTATGGACTGAAAGATGTTAAATTTTGTATTTAACACATATAGACACTTAAGTTCTTTAATCAAGGGTAATTAAAATTTCATTCTGCTCTAATAGTGAATTAACTCAACTCTTTCAGAAGAGCTTCAACTTCAGAAAAGCTACAACATAAGAACACCCAATAATCTTCCAAACTTTCGCTTAAGTATGATTTGGCTTAACTGTAGCACATCACATTCCACATGGGTGTGAACATGTGTTTTATCAAGCCATGGAAAATGCAAATACTGAAAAACGTTACAGTGTTCAGTGTTTGTAAGATTCCCGGCAGTGTAGTACGCACCATGTTGAGGAGCTGTTTGTATGGTCTGATGACTAGAGACTTAGGTGGGATGTTGTGATACCCCTCCCCTCCACTGCATACTGTTCTCATTGCTTGCTGTCCAGCACCTGCTGTCTGTCCACCACTCTCTGACCGCTATTGTGTTTCACCCCAGTTGTTTACACTGTTGTTAAACTTGCCACAATTTGTTGACTAGTAAACACTTGCTATATGTAAGACACCAGCTGCAGTAATGGTATCTCAGGGCTCTTCCTTAATAGCTAGGGGTATTGGGGTAGCCTAGGGGTTAAAGCATTCGTCTACACGCCGAAGAATGGTTTTGATTCCCCTTATGGATACAATGTGTGAAGCCCATTTCTGGTGTCCCCCACCATGATATTGCTGGAATATTGCTAAAAGTGGCGTAAAACTAAACTCACTCACTCCTTATGAACTATATTCACTTGACTTATCACAACACAGAGAGAGCCTGTCCCACAGTGTTTTCCATAGAGATTCCTGATTCAGAACATATAGCTAAATCAACACAGCCATAAGGCCAACTAAAAAAAATGTTGTGGTTCTGATTACACCTCTTTAAAATTTAGGGTAGGTAGGTAGGATTTAGTAGTAGGAAGGAATTTTTTTTTTACATTTCTTTTTAGAAGTAAAGTACGAACTAATAAAACATTTATCAATGTGTAATTGATTAATCAATCAAGCTTGCGGCCATCATGTCGACTTTCTCTATCAGAATGACCAATGTCCATCGGTGCTGGGAAAAAACAATGGTATCTGAAAGCTTAATTTATTCATGCCTCGTAAAAAACCTACGGTTGGCACAAGAATTCAAGGGTAGTCGGAACCACAACATTTTTTTTAGGCCTAATGTACATGAATGATAATCCCACAAAATTGTACACAATTTGTTTCTGGAAACCTGGTTTATATTTTCGATTAAGCAACTGTCTATGTTCTTCCTTAGGATTCATCAGGAGAGGATGTGTTTTTTGCCACAATTGCTCAGTGCAGTTGCTGATAAGTCTTTCCCAGCCCTCTTTCCAAACTATATTGTTGCATGATCTAAAGTATATGTATTAGTGTTAAAGGGATGTGTCTTAGGAACTGAATCATGTTGCATTTGTTGCACAGAGATATTCTTATTGCAGCTGATGGGACACCATCAGGGCCAGTCTCCACTGTTTTCTTACCATTGTTATTTTCTGTATTCTAGTGGATAAAATTACTGTGTGATTTCCTTTATTGCATTATTCTAAAGTCCTGTCATCTTTGGTTGCATTACTGGTCCATTTGTAATTATTGCTGGGAACTTTGCTTGAATATTCATCTAAAGAGCCACACATTGTCACATTCCCTCTGGTTAGTGTCAGTTGACTCCATGTTCTCTGATTGGGTGTCTGTAATGTGATGTTACTTGCAGGTCAGCATTTAAACACTTTGACTCTGCCAGGAGGTCACTCGCAGAGTCCTAGCAATAGTCCCACGAAGAGCGCTCAGTCCTCGCCAACCAGCGCATCCAAACATGTGCGCCCAAGAGCCAAGTCAGTGGAGACAGACCCGGGAAAGAGTCGGGTATGATTGACGTGTTCAGAATTAAGGAATCCTGTTGTCCTGTTTTAATCAGAATGTAGAAATACTTAATCTTTTTTTCTTTTAAAATGGTCTGCTGCCATATCGCTGGAATATTGCTGAGTGCGGCGTGAAACTAAACTCACTCACTCACTCACTCACTCTTTTAAAATGGGGTTTTGCTCAATTTTGAAAACTAAAATTGTTCTTTCAGATTTTGGATTTTCTATTTCTTTGAATTTCATTGTTTCTGCAAGCAGTTTCTATTCGTAAAAATCTCCCTGATTAGCAAGTCAGTGCAGAGAAACATAAAGCTTCCTGCTGTCTTTTTGTACAGTTAGTATTAAACTGTTATTGTTATCTATTGTGTAGCTCAATTAAAGCCTGGTCCTAATTTCATTCTTCAGATGTTAATGCTAAATTCAGGATGAACCCTAATTCTCTGTAAAATAAATGCCTCACATTACTTACAAAATGCAATTGGTTGATTGCAGAGACCGAGACGAGATTCCAATGAGGACTGGGAGATTCCTAATGATGAAATTGTTTATGATCAACGAATTGGATCGGGGTCATTTGGAACTGTGTACAAGGGTCACTGGCACGGTCCTGTAGCTGTGAAGAAGCTGAACGTCACGGATCCCACACCAGCCCAGTTGCTGGCTTTCAAGAATGAAGTTGGAGTGTTGAGGTAGGCAATTACTGCTAGTCCATTAAGTGCTAGGGGTCTAGTGGTCTAAGATGCAGCAATTACTGCACAGAGTTATGTCCCCTATTATGTATAAGGACTTTCTTACTAGGGGTTTAAATACAGTTGCTGGCTTTCAAGAATGAAGTTGTAGTGCTGAGGTAGGGTGTGTCTGTGTTAATTTGACCAATTACTACCCAGAGTTATGTCCCCATTATATATAAGGATTCTTTTACTAGGGRTTTAAATACAGTTGCTGGCTTTCAAGAATGAAGTTGTAGTGCTGAGGTAGGGTGTGTCTGTGTTAGTTTGACCAGTAGCCACTGCTGCTTTGGCTGCAACAAGAGGGTCAACCTGTAGTCCAGTAAGGGCTAGGGGGCAAAGATGCAGCAGTTACCTCACAGAGTTACGTTCCCTTTATGTATCAGGATCCTCTTATAATGGAGCCAAGATATGTCCAGATAGCACTCTTTGATTTGTCATCACCATATCTGTGCTACTTTGGGCTTGCTCCCATCTATAAACTGACACCCTATAGTATTATCTAATACTGTTCAAGGCAGTGATAAGTCACTTTGGCTAAACATGTTGCTCAGGCTTCAGCATGTGTATGTCATGTGGGTCATTTATTGTTACCCCTATAAAAATAAAACCCAACTCGATGTGAATTCCTGCATCCTTTACTCATAAATATTGACAGTGGACGCAACCAAAGTTATTAGCGCGTTCACAGGGACTCAGAAAAAGTCCAAATACGTTTTTGTAAAAATCCCAGTGAAGTACCAATAAGTTATCACTGAGTTTGCTTCTAACTGGTTATAGTATTATTTGCAATTTAATTACTGTAACAATGTGATTATCGTGATACACAATACAATAACAGTATTAATGACAACATTTAAGTGTCTCGGACCGCCATTGTTGTCCAGGACCCCTGAAAATTAAGAGCATGAGTCCCATGGACCCTCAAATACAGGACTCCATTTAAATCCCTGCAACTCATTGATTATCTATTAAATGAATGTATTCTTCATCCCCAGTTGAATGTGTGTCTAGTTGTGTTTGTAGGTAGGCCTGTTTGAGAATAAAAACACCATTCATCCCTCATAAAATATTTGTAATAAGTGCTATTTGCCTCTACGGTTTGAAAACAAATGAGCCTGAGAAACATTTAGTATTATGTAGCCTTAATGAGTTACTTTGAGCTTGTGGGCTACATTTTGCCCTTTGGTAAAGCTAATATTCCACAACTTACAGTACCCATGAACATCTGGGTCAGAATTGGTCTTCAGCAACCCAAGCTTTTCATAAGAAGCAACTAGCAGAATTGGGTTGTCAGACTCGCATGTGATTGTATCTGTTGCATAGATCTATGCTCATGCTGTTAATCACTGGATTGTCTGGTCCAAACTTGATGATTTACAGACTGCCACACTATAGCTGGAATATTGCTCTGTGCTGCATTAAACCACAAACAAACAAACAAAAATAAAACCTTGTGTAGCAGTTGCAAAATCTCAGTGGTACATGTTTGAATGTTGTATTGCAGGAAAACCCGTCATTATAATGTGTTGCTGTTCATGGGGTGCCTGTCGAAGCCCCATCTGGCCATAGTCACTCAGTGGTGTGATGGCCACAGTCTGTACAAGCATTTACATGTGAAGGAGACAAAGTTCAGGATGGACCAGCTCATCATGATAGCAAAACAAACAGCACAGGGCATGGAGTAAGTAGATAACAATGGAGTATCTATATTGTGTGTCACTCACTCACTTATGAAGTAAAACTATGACAGTGGTCTATATGAGCTAAGATCTTGGGGGTGGTTAAAGCTGAAGACAAGGGTCCCATTCCCCACATGGGTACAATGTGTGAAGCCCATTTCGGGTGTCCCCCGCCATGATGTTCCTGGAATAGTGCTAAAGCCATATTCACTCACTCACTCTTATATGCCACATCTATCCAGCAAGTCTCTGAGGAGTTATGTCCCTTGTGCCCCAGATTTGCCCTCACTGCTGTCAAGGTGTGTTAGACAAAGCTGCAATGTTTTGATGATTGACAAACAGCTAGCATTGATGAGGTTTGTCTTGTGTTTCTTATGTGTAAAGTGTTTTGTTTTACTTTTCAGTTATCTTCATGCCAAGCACATCATCCACAGAGATCTGAAAACAAACAGTATCCTTGCCATTTTCATTCGAAACATTTATCATGCATTTACCAAAACATAAGAGGGTCTTGTACTACCCTAGTTGTTAAAGTGTTCAGTTGTCATGTTGCAGATGCTTGTTTGATTCACAGCATTAGGACAATATGTGGTACCTATTGCTGGTGTCTCGGTCATCATATTGTTGGAATATTGTTTGGTTGTCAGGGCTTGATTTAGTGCTTTGTTACTTGCACTGGTGCAACCCAATATTACACAGTGCAACCTAGTTATTTGTCTAACTTGCACCAGGTGCAAGTCAATGTTTGAGAAATACATCAACAATAAATCTAACATGCGCATAATTATCTCAGCTCATTTTTCTTCTAAACTTTGAATAATTCAATAGCATATTTCTTTCATTACAATTTTCTTTCATTGCAATATAAGCAGTGCAGCTGGAATTTGGCTGGTGCAACTAGGTTTTATCTTAGGTTACACCTGGTGCAAGTAGGTTAATATCTCTTAAATCGAGCCCTGGTTGTTGTTCAATGCCTCAATCACCAATATTCCAGTTATATTGCGGTGGACTGAAAATGATAGAATATGGTCCAGACAATCTAGTGATCAACAACATGAGTATCAATCTACACAACTGCCATACAATGATACATGTCTACAAAGTCAGCAAGTCTGACCACCCGTTCCCGTTGGCCACCTCTTCTGATAAACATGGATTGCTGGAGACAATTCTCACCCAGATCTTCATGTGTTGTTAGAATCTTAACAAATTGTATAAATGACATTGTGAAGAATGGGCAGATGTATTTATTGTCTACAGTTTTTGATCTCTTACTTAAGTTACATTATTCACTTTATTTTTTACTATTGTATAAGGGAAATGATATTACGAATAAGAAAGATGCTTGCATGCAGTGCAAAATAGTTTACAATTCCTCATATCTTCCACACATTTGTAGGGGCGGTGGGGTAGCCTAGTGGTTAAAGCGTTGGTTCGCCACGCCGAAGACCCGGGTTCGAATCCCCACATGGGTAAAATGTGTGAAGCCCATTCCTGGTGTCCCCCGCTGTGATGTTGCTGGAATATTGCTAAAAGCGGCGTAAAACCAAAACTCAGTCCACACATTTGTGGGTAGAACTTACTTTTCGAGAGAAAATATTCCTTAGCCACCCTCAGACATATTCTTGACAGAAGTGCTAACAGAGAACATGACAGTAAAGATTGGAGACTTTGGACTGGCTACAGTGAAGACCAGATGGAGTGGTTCCCATCAGTTCCAGCAACCATCTGGATCCATTCTCTGGATGGTGAGTCGGTTCTAACACAAGACGCCTCTAACAATCAGCTCCAGATTACAGAATCACTGGGCTGTTTCTATCAATCTTATTGTTTATTTGCAGGTTTTTATATGATTTGTACTGTGGTCTTCTCCATGGGATGTCAATGTTAATGGCGAGTCGTTACAAGTGTTGTTAAACCTCACTCACTGATGTTATTCTGGTCTTAATCTTAAAGAGGCAGTATGTCATGTTGGTCAGTATTATCAAGAAACGATATGTCGTGTTGGTGAGTATTATCAGGAGTCATTGTCATTTTAGTCAGTATTATCAAGAAATGATATGTCGTGTTGGTCAGTATTATCAGGAGTCATTGTCATGTTAGTCAGTATTATCAAGAAACGATATGTCATGTTGGTCAGTATTATCAGGAGTCATTGTCATGTTAGTCAGTATTATCAAAAAACGATATGGCGTGTCGGTCAGTATTATCAAGAGGCAGTATGTCATGTTGGTTTGTATTTTGAGCCAGTATGTCATGTTGGTCAGTATTATCAAGAGGCAGTATGTCATGTTGGTCAGTATTATCAAGAGGCAGTTTGTCATGTTGGTCAGTATTATCAAGAGGCAGTTTGTCATGTTGGTCAGCATTATCAAGAAATGATATGTCATGTTGGTCAGTATTATCAAGAGGCAGTTTGTCATGTTGGTCAGTATTATCAAGACCCAATGGGGCATGTTGGTATTATTAAGAACAGATATGTCATATTTGTCAGTAACAACAGCCATTAAGTTAAGATAATACAGTAGAGAGCCAAAATGCACTGTTGTATACCCATTTGTGATCTCAGAAAGTGGAAACACATCATACATACTTTAAATATTATTGAGCTTATCCTAAGTTGTCTGTCTCCCTTGCTGTGTTCAGGCTCCGGAGGTGATACAGATGAGGGAATCCAACCCCTACACCTTCCAGTCCGACGTTTATGCCTTTGGTATTGTCATCTTCGAGCTCATGACACAGGAGTTGCCTTACGCAAACATCAACAACAAGGATCAGGTGAGCTAACTGGTTTATTCCATGCTAAATGAACTATGTATAATTCATGCTCATACCCGTGAAGATCCGGGTTAGAATTGGTCTTCAGTAACCCATGCTTGTTGTAAGAGGTGACTAAAGGGGTCGGGTGGTGAGGCTCGCTGACTTGGTTGACACATGTCACCGTATCCCATTGCATGGATCAATACTCATGCTGTTAATCACTTGATTGTCTGATCCAGACTCTATTATTTTCATCCTGCCACCATATAGCAACGAAATTCCGATTAATTGAAATATATATTTTACAATCGATAATCATTTTTAATCCTTCCTTCGATCGATTTTCAATTTTTTTCGATTATCAGAACATCACTAACATTAGCTGAAATGAATATTGCCATTAGGGCATTAAATTGCTTTTTTGACAATATAAACTACTCCACATTAGATATGGACGTTTGTCTTTTCATGATATACAGATTCTCATTACGTTAAGTGAATACGTAAATAGACATAATTATCCCTCAATAGTTTTGTATATATGCACTTCTCGTGATATTTGTTATGAAATTATGTGCTGAGTATTCACTACAAAAATTGTGTAAATATTCATGATCCCTTCCTTGATTCGCTTAGTATAGGTAACTGATGTTTTCATTATTTATGAGGGGCGGTGGGGTAGCCTAGTGGGTAAAAGCGTTCACTTGCCACGCCGAATACCCTGGTTTGATTCCCCACATGTGTACAATGTGTGAAGCACATTTCTGGTGTACCCTGCCATGATATTTCTGGAACATTGCTAGAAAAAGCAGTGTCAAACTAAACTCACTATTTATGAAGATTGTTATGTTGACACAATTAATTGTAAGCTTGTTTTTCCCTAGATATTGTTCATGGTTGGAAAAGGCTACCTGCGGCCAGACATGACAAGAGCACGGACAGACACGCCCAAGACCTACAAGCGTCTTGTTCTTGATTGTGTTTGTTATGACAGGGAAACAAGGCCCCTGTTCCCTCAAGTAAGACTCCCAATATTGTTTTCAAGTTCTGTGCTTGCTGTTAGCGGCTTGAAGGGATTGAGTCATCATGCTCATCAACTGGTTGAGACATGTCATCGTATCCCAAATTGCCAAGTTGCTGCTCATGATGTCAATCCCTGGATTTCGGGTCCAGACTTGATGATTTATAGGCTAAGGTCATATAGCTAGAATATTGATGAGTGCACTGTTAAACGACATCTGTCAAAAAGAGTCGGCTTGGACAGAGAAAACTGTTCAGCTGTGTAACTTTGTTGAATTTACGTCCTCACGATGTGTAATGTTTAACACAACGTCAACTACTTGTAGATGTGGCCTCCACACAAATAAATACCATGTTTACCGCCTCCTATTATAACTATAATATTGCAGAATGTTGTTAATACACCCTTTGGGAGATAGCTACTCAACTACGTTTCACAAGTCATGTCCTAGAGACTATATATTCAAGAGTCAGTTTGGAAGAAAAGGCGTACAGTGTATGAAGAGGGTTTATTTTAGTGTCTTAATATGTAGGTATGATTATAAAGAACACAGTGTTTTATAATTTTCAGACAAATGTACATCATGGATTATATTGCTTTAACAGTTTTTGTGAATGTCTATAATAAGATGTTTCCTTTGTTGCAGGTGTTAGCTATTTTGGAGAACTTATATTTGTCTATACCAAAGATCAAGAGAAGTAAATCGGAGCCTGCCATCCACAGAACAGACTCTTTTGACATGGAATTTAAATATATGTGTGCATCACCAAAGACTCCTATTAATAGTCAATTTGGACATTTCTCATTTTTTCCCAACTACTGAGTGCTGTGGTGGACGGTGGCGATGTCGGTGGCCGCAGTCACCATGTGGCCACCGGAACAGACCCGATAACCTGCGACAGCTGCATGTACAGTCAGATGATCTCCTTCCAGCGCCCCCTGGTGGCAGTAGGACAAGTCCTTGACAGTCACATGTACGCTGTTGACGGGCTCCCTGCCCGCCTGACCGCCGCCCACTTGCTGGCCTGCTCGCTCGCACATGCACGGTGGTGGACTGTATCTACCATGTCTTTCTCATTAATGCAGTAGCCTCATTCCAGGTGCTTGCTGTCCCATCAGAAAGAGGCCGACCCAGGTTGCGCTAAGTCCGACTTAGGGGCTGGTTCAGATTTATGTTCAATTGCAGACCTATGAATCTGTGAGATGAAATATGTTGTCAATCGTCATGATTGAACTGTTGTTGGCCGATTTTTATGATGTTGCTTTGTGATTGGCTCCTGAGTTCGAATAATGTGTTCAAAATGCTTTTGAAGTGCTAACGGAAGCGATATTGCTGGCGTCTGCTCTGACGAGGAAAGGAAGGATTTGTTGATTGATTCTGGCATCAGCCAGAGAGTGTGGAATATAACAGTTTGTGATATCTGCTCGGGAGAGTGACATTTGATGATGGACAAAGTGAAAGCAACTCAGAAGCGACGACGATGATGACGACATCGGTCACCACAACTGACTGTCTTCTTTCTGATCAACAGTCCATCTGTGCTCTGCCAAATTATTTATGGTTGTATGTGTACATTATGTAAATACTTCTCCCTTATGTAAATATGTGACTTCCCACATACTGAATGGGTGGGGTTATATAGGGTTTAGGGTGGGGTCGGGTAAGGGGTCGGGGTGGGTTACTTACGAAAGGGTGGGTCTACAGGGTCAATCCCGACGGCACCCACAGGGCTCCAGCTAACAGGGAGGGGACTGACAATTTTTCAGTGTGAAATTTTTGCCTTAATTTATTACAAGTGTTGTAATTGTTGATGTTGAAGCCTGATTGGGCCAGCCAGCCAGCCTGCCTGCCTGCCTGCTCGGCTCGGGGCAGGTGGGACGGTCTGTGTTGTAGGTGGTTAGTATTTATGCAACAAGCCTCCAGAAAGACTCTTCTGAAGCTTTCACAGAAAGTGACTAGTTGTTGGACAGGCTTATATGACATGTTCTGCCTTCACAGAAAGCTGTGAACAAGTGCACGCCTGCCTGTCTGCCTTCTTCCTCTCCTACTGGAAAGGGAACACCTATTGTAGTCAGTTCTACCCAATGTCTCAAGGGAGGCAACTGCTCCCAGCCTAAAGACCTCACTGAGACCTGGTCGTTAAGGATTCAAGAGTTCTACATCCCACAGAAATACATGAACAAATGTATATACATTTTACTGAATGTTTTCGACAATTTTATGCTCATGACCTTATCATTTTAACTTGTGATTTGAGTTCACAAACCCCGTTGTAATACACAGCTTTAAAAGAGGTCTTGTTTTACAAGTTTTAAGGACATTCCATGTATCGATATGAAGAGAAACATTATTCATCTTTCTCAATTGTACATCACTTAAGTTATAAGTTACGAAGAAGATGCTTTTAATGGTCTTTTCGATGGAAAATATTGTACAAAATAAGAATTGATTTGTCTTCTCCTGCATGTGTTTGAAGCAAGAATCGTGCCAATTTCAGGACATCCCGATCAGACATTGGAAGGTACAGAAATAACATTCAGTGTCTTATAATACTATTGTTCATGAACAAAATATCATATGACTTTCTGTCAGCTGCTATGTTTGCCGTTCTGTACACTGCCTCATGCCCAGGATTTGTCTCAGCCGCAACAAGCAGCTTCCTCCTCCTAAAGTGAGTGAGTTCAGTTTTACGCCACTTCTAGCAATATTCCAGCAGGATCATGGCAGGTGACACCAGATATGGATTTCACACATTGTGCCCATGTGGGGAATCGAACATTGTCTTCAGCGTGACGAGCGAACGCTTTATCCACTAGGTTACCCCACCGCCTACAGCAAACTGACATGAAGCTACAACTGAAATACTGTTCTAAGTGGCACTGAACCTAACTCACTCACTCACCCAGTTTCTTATTATAACTAACATCTTTGTAAAGATCATTGGACATTACATCAGATGTCATTCCTTATTTATCGTTTCCTTCTAATTTGTTTATGAAAGATTATTAAGTTTTTGCTTATAGTGTTGTTTTTTGGAGTTTGTCTCATTTCCAAAGCTGTTCAATTTAATGCTCAGTGTGTTTTCATGGTCTCGGTCTTTGATATTATGGGAAGAAGGGTATTATGGGATGTAAACAAGATGCTGAAGTACAATGATAATGAGTATAGTTTCTTGAAATTTTAACACAAGCATTACATTGAAAGATCCTTTTTCTATGTTTGTGTAATGAGAGGTATCAGAGGTATCAAATTTCTGTTGGACATCTGTAACTTTTGCCTTTTTGCACAAAAATGTGTGTATGAACTCATTTGATATCCTACATATGTTTAGTGAAAAAGTGGATTGTTGGCAAAAGTTTTAAGTACAGTTTGATTCCCAACATGCTGTTTCCAGATCCAAAATTATGTGGAAGAAAAATGTACCGAAATGTGTTTCAGGTCATACATTGGTGGTAATGTATGGTATGAGAAATGTGAATTCAGCATCCAGAAATATCTCCTCAGTATTTATCCAAATTGTTACATTGCATTGTAGAGCATTTCAAATCCTGGGTACAGGCAGTGCCACAATAAGTGCTTTCTCATCAGTTGCTCAGGATGAAAGGGCTGATACAACATTGCGTCAATTTGAAGAGTTTTAATTATTAGAGAAAACAATAAAAGGTCATGTCAGTCAATAATTCTATTTCACCTTTATTACAGGTGTATATATACTACTCAAAATATGTTAAGTAACAACCAGTTTTTTCATGTCATGCTAGTTAATCTGTAATTATTATGAAATATTATCAGTAGACATTTGAAAAAAGTCTGGTGACAGATTATCAATATCCGAGATATTTTTATGGATTAAACTTCTTTTTTGAAAAAAGAAGATGAATCCAAAAATATATCTTGGACATCGATGTACAACTTCTAAATGCCGCTAAAAGACATCAGATTATCAATAGTCATGAAATGTTATGTTTGCATTAACTTCTATTTAGAAGAATGTGTAGTTTTGAGAATGAGTTCCTTAAACTATATTACCTGTAGTCTTCTGTGTAACACTAATTATTCCAGTTCGTGAAGAGCAGAAAATGAGTTTCAGTTCACTCCTGGATATATGTTTGTACGGACTCCTGAAATTGTTTGATGTGTGTAAAGTTGGCTATTAGTATTTGTAGAGTTACAAACTGTCGTAACTGTATAGTATATTATAGGCTTACGGATATTGTAGTGCTATGAACGCTTTGTGAATCAGGCTTATGGGTCCTACTTTTCAAAGTGATCACTACGAACGCTTTGTGGATTTGGCCCTGGGTCTTAATTCACAAAGTGATTGCTACAAACGCTTTAGGAATCGAGCACCTGGATCCTAATCCACAATGTGATCTTAATTTGCGTACGTATTATGTCCTAAATTCACACCCTGAAGTATGCTCAAAGCCCTACATTATTAACCTGGTTGGTGGATCGATGTGCACTCTTACCACTGTGGCCATTAGGTCTATGATAAAGTATGGGAGTGGTGATAGCTGTAGCACAAATGTTGCTGTGTCAATGGAGGTTCTGAGTGGTGATGTAAAATAACACTGGTCTGGAGTCGAGTACCTAGTTTTGGTTTCACCAAAATGCTAAACGTCTGAGACCTGCATCACTTCAGGATTTTCTCCACATCGAGCTGACACACTGTGATATAACTGGAATACTCTTAAAAACGGCATTAGACCCAACTCACTCACAAAATACCCCTTTATATATCCAGGAGTGACTATCTTGGAGAAATACAAAGCAATTTGATCCAAATGGCTAAAATCATATTTATCACTGCATGACGGTATCAGCCCTAGCAATGCCTGAGTTACACGTGTCTTCTTCCTTCTTTCAATCATCCTGACACCTCCAGGTCTTCATTCCTCCTCAGCATCGACTATCTCTGTCTCTATCTCAGTGTTTCCTCCGTCACTCGGCTCTTTCAATCAGGGCAAGTCGTGCCTGGCACGACGACACCCGACTTCTCGAGTAGTGTCAACTGCAGACTGGAGTGAGGCTTCTCACTCTTTGGACATTTACATTTCTGTTGAAATGATAAATAAATTATTAAAAATATGGTTGCTTTGTGTTGTTTGTTTTAGGAAGTTGTAAATGTTTAGTATTCTCAGCATCTGCTCTTGAACCAGTGTAGCTTTCTGTAGCCTGAAACATCCTAAATATTCAAGTATTGAGTAACCATTCTATTATGATGAATACTGTGGTATATGCAGTACTTCTGTTTAGCATGAACAAGAGTGGTATACACAGTACTACAGTGTCATGTATAACATGTTCAAGGGTGGTATACACAGTACTACAGTGTCATGTATAGCATGTTCAAGGGTGTATACACACAGTACTTATGTGACATATATAGCATGTTCAAGGGTGGTATAAACAGTACTTACATGACATATATAGCATGTTCAAGGGTGGTATACATAGTACTTATGTGACATATATAGCATGTTCAAGGGTGGTATAAACAGTACTTACATGACATATATAGCATGTTTAAGGGTGGTATACACAGAACTTCAGTGCTATATTAACATGTCCAAGGGTGGTATACATAGTACTTATGTTATGTATAGCACGTTCAAGGGTAGAATACACAGTACGTCCGTGCTATACAGTACAACCAGAAATTATTGAGAATTTAAAGATTGTAATTTTTTTATTTTTTTCACTCATTACTCATGTTACTAAATCTGAATATTAGCAGAGCATTACTCCAGATTCAAAGACAGGTGAACAGTTAGTATTTTGTCAAGTCACCATGGGCAGCA
>VKKT01000320.1:14510-30397 GCA_008038995.1 Haliotis laevigata
TCTAACATCTTTGTAGTTTTGGTCATCCCTTTAATAAGAGACAACTGTGTTCTCTGCATTCTGGCACCAACAGATTGGGATGTAGCACTTAGTTTTATCCAAACAATGCCCTCCACTTTTGTTTGCACCAATGCACAGCAATTATCTGGTCTTCGTAATTTCTCTAAACTCTTTCATTTTTACTTCATCTGGTTTGTTCAATTTAAATATCAGATCATTCACAATCTCAGCCAGTTTACCATCTACCGATGGGCTTGTTTTCTCAGCGTTAGTGTCCAGTTCTTTGGCTATTTTTTCAAGTATCGAAAGATTTTTGTCACTGACAGCAGATTTGGGAGCCTCGTTGACAGTTTCGTCCTGCCGTCCTATCAAACTAGACACTAAGTCTTGATCAGACAACTTTTGTCTTTTTTGATCACTCGGACCCTCATCACAACTTTGCAGAACTGACGATTCATTATCGGCTTCATCCTCATAATAATCATCATCATAGTAGTCATGATAATAGCCTTCATTGAAACCACCAGTCTCCTGTGGCAGAGATTTAATTGAATCGGCAATCGTCTCGAAGCCTTCCCTCATCGCCAATCTAATTTCTAGTATTGCAGATTGGAAAATGGCGCTTGTGCCAGCGGTTGTTTCACTTGCCATCATTGAGGACGTTGATGGGAATGGCAACATCCCTGTAGATTGTTGCCTGACAACTTCAGGTGGACGTTCTGATTTTGAAGTTTGGGACTTTCCTTTTTTACTCTCCGCAGAGTTCTTCGAACTCCTATTGCTTCATGATTTTGAACTGCGTACATCAACTTGATCGCCGTCTGACATCGACGACACTTCTGCTTGTGCCATATTTAAAAAACATCACTGTTAATTGTCTGTAAACGAACTACGTTCGCAAACTCACCACCATCTAACACCATACAAAAATGTCTACAACATTCAACTTCAACACCGGCTTTCACCTTAACAAGTCCGAAAGCCCACTCACCACGTGTTTCAATTAGAGCGATGACGAAACACATCCGTCGCCTCCGCATCATACGAACGCACTGAAGTGACGTCACTCCGCACATGCGCAATGCTATCTCACGGAGCACTCAGTGCGATGACTGGGCAGAATCACTTTCACAACCAAAAACCTATTTTTTCATTTAAACTGTTGTTTATTGCGTCACGCTTGATGACATATGTACAAGAATGTACACTGAGGTATATAAACAATACCAATAAATACAGCGATACATATACATATAAACAAACTGACAAATAGTACATATGATTGTTTTTCATATATGTACACATCACCACTGTACAATGTCTCTGAAGTCACAGAAAAGTACATACAAATTTTGTGAAAAGAAGGAATCAAACCAGAAAAGAATGAGGATTTGAACTGGTAATACACACTTGTCAGCTCGACATGGAGGAAAGACATGTCTCAAACCGTTTAACACCATTTTGGTGCAGTCCACAAGCTCAGGTATGATGAGAATGAATAGGGATAATCATCTGAGCCAAACATGATTCTGACTGCAAGAACAGAGTTTACATGAGAAAATATTTGGGACATCAAGAGTGAGATGGTTAAAGTAAAGGTTCAGTCTTGATCATCCAGTAGATTGTGTAAACAGGCAGATGGTGAACTGTCACCAGGACATTACATCAGCCCTGAACAAGAAGAAAACATTGGCATTATTTGGTCATACATCTATTTGAGGAATTCTTGCAAATAATCTCTTATGTTCACATTTTGTTCAAACAGGCAGGATGTGTAGAAATAAATTGAGACAAACACAAATATAATAAAATAAACAGCAGCTGGTGTAGAATTGGTTTTTTTGTGTGTTGGGAACAAGTCTATTTTTGTCTGAACAAGAATGTGTACTAAGATCAGACCATTTTTTTTCAATTTTTGTGGCACTGATGTCCAAGAAAAAAAATCACCATTTGGTTTTTCATTGATTTGATATCTGTACTTATTCACTTTTATCAATTTCTGCAGATGACAATAATGTCTATTGTTCCAAGTAATTCAAGTGTCAATAGACACTAATATGTATAAAGTAGACACTATCTATAAGGTTAAAGAGACATGCATGTCAGGTATGAACAATGCATGTAACTTCTGTTAACACTACATGCCTGGTGACTATTACCACATACTTAATAACAGAATATGCGATAAGAGAATCATGTGGAGCCTGCATTGTAGCTTGCACACTAACACCAGCAATAGTTAACAATAAAACTAGACACACACAAAATGCATGCACCTTCTTATTTTAATGAATAGTTTCCAACATTATGTCAAACCCGATTTCACCTGTCGCTCTCTTCTGTGCATCACACATTTTGGAAATCATTGTTTTCTGAAGATCTGGATTGTAACTGCACATTTACAGTGTTTGTTCTGACAAAACGGAATAAAACTATTCAGAACAGTCACCAATTTGATATTTGTTTCACCCCAAGATGTAATGTATTACTGGGGTGTACAATGGCCATTTCGAATTATGTTCTTGAAAACAAGACTTGAATAAGCCTCATGGCTTATGAAAAATATATGAAACACTTTTATGATGAATAATCATGTAATAAATAGCATTTCGGTATGTACAAAGCCATTATAATTTGCATAGGAAAATTAACAATATTTTGACAGAAGCTAGTATATTCAGAGTAAACAGAACCTGCCACATGTATTGATTCTAAGACATGACATAAGTGCATATTCATTTCTCTTCAATGTGACACTTGACTGCAATCCGTCTATTAACAACTAGAAACTTCTGACAGCATATGGAATTCCTATCCCCATTCCATTCAGTAAAGTATGTCCCCAGCCAAAAGAAAATTTAAGAGAGTTCCAATTTCATCCAATCTAACAAGGGTTTGCTCATATGGGGCTGCAATTTTATAATCAGATCAAATTTTGATTGGTTATTGAATTCAATTTATGAACAAGGGCTTTGGTTTCTTTGTAATATGAGTTACCTCCCTTACACTTAAGTCCATGTTTGATAGGTAAAATATTGAAAACCAAGGGCTGGTAATTTGTGATCACAAGCACCATGGGGATGGAACCAGGGGTCAGTGTTGGTGTACAGAGTGAGTGAGTATGGTTTTACGTCTCTTTTAGCAATATTCCAGCAATATCACGGTTGGGGACACCTGAAATGGGCTTCACACATTGTACTTATGTACCTGGGTCTTTGGCGTGACCAGCCAACAATTTAACCACTAGGCTACCCTACCGCACGTTGGTGTACAAAAATATGAGCCCTGGAGACACAGAGGGTGGGGATACAGATGATGGGGATACAGGGTGCGGATATGTCAAGCCAAGTTGATCAGAAATCCAGATGAGGACATTACTCCCAAAATGAAGATACTGTGGTGAAAAGGTCCCAGGTATTTATCAAACAGAAACGAGATTTATACACTTGATGATCAAGGAGTACTCCTTCAGTTCATGAAAGTTCCACTCAAAGAAAGAATACCCTGAATATTCCATGCTTTTGTCTAGACTGCCATTTAATTACCGGTTTTGCATGAGGAAGACATGTATACATATGAATACATATACATATTGTTCGGCTGGATGAGAACTTAACACTTGCCCACCAGTACTGATACTTGCAGTATTAGCACGCTAGTCCAGGGTTAGTACTAATACCCACAGGCAAGTACCAGCTCACTATTCCTGGGATAGTACTTATTCCTGCAGGTCAGTGCAAATTTACCCGATGGGTATTTTGTAGTAAAGTGTTTGAATTTAGTTCTTACCAAGTTAGGTATACATAAGTTTATATGTACACTTGATTATATATACATCAGTACTAATGAGGTGATGGACAATGATTCAAATGAAGTATGAATATGCCTCAGTAGACTTTGTTACAACTAAAAGATCTTGTGTACATCAAAATATATCCCAAAAATACCCCATTAAATGTCACCCATACATTTTCATTCATGCTAAAGCCAATAATATTTGGTCAACTACCCAACATTAAGCAAATAACAGATTTTTGTAAAATCTTATAAAAAGGTTCTACCTGAAACTAATTCTAAAAAAGTCACATGGGGATCTGATATGCCATGCATTATGTGATCCTCTGCTGCAATTTAAGACATGTATAGGCACTGAGTGAATAAAGATTCAATGGATTTGATAAAATTATTCATAAAACAACTAAAATTATTTAACAACTGCCAAATAAAATGAGGACTGGTTTTCAAAACCTTCTTTCCCTTATGTGGACAAATTGTAAAACAAAATCAAGATTCTTACAGACATTCTTTGTCAAACCAAATTAAAAGGAAAAGTTAACAAAGTAAATAATCTGACTACCAACAAAAAACAATATTGAAACCTAACAGGTTGCACTAAAAACCGAACACATTTTAACGTGAAATTAGACTGAATCAACTGGGAATATAATGTTAAACAACATTTTTTTCATAAAATTTCAGAAGTAACTGCAAGGCAAGGTTGGAAACATCATGGTGGTGAAAAATGATGAATTTGGTTACTTGGAAGTTAAATGACAGTTTCATGATAAAATATAGTGTAATTGACTGGTAGACACCAGGTTTGCAACAAAAATGTTACTCCCTCATCCTTGACAGGTTTCACAATGTGGCAAGACTCCGTGTTTTGGAGTTCTTATCCAACTCATTGTGAGATAGCACTTGATGGTTCTGACTACTAAATCTTTAAGCTTCTTTTGGCGAGCTCTCTATCACCGTGGACTGTAACTGCGGAATTGATAACGCGGAGTCAATCAATGCCTCCAATTCATCTTCAATTTCTGGCTTCATTTCAAGATAGCTATCCCACGACAAATCAGGTTCGGATGTAGAAGTATTTGTCAAACTTTCTTCCACTTCTGTACTTGACTCACAGATGCCAGTCCTCACTGAACGTGATTCATGAAGATCAACATCAACGTTTTTCAAACTGAAAATCTCTTCAAACTTATAGCACCCTTTGTTTGTGGGATCCTCGTAATAATACGAGAGTGCCGACTCCATCTGGTTCGTTATATGTAGACACTGCTCAAATGTGTCGAATATTTCCTGACAGGGAGCGGTAGTTGGAGAGCATTGATCGCTACCCCGAGGTAGGTACAGAAGATCACCTGTGGGGCTGGACTGCTGTATCTGAACATCCTCCATTTGTAGTTTGTCCATGTGTCCATGCAGATGTTCTAGAGACCGAACTGTGCTTGGCTTGGAGGTGTTAAAGTCGACAGCAAAGCCGATGTTGAAGTTGCGAACTATGGCACTGTTGTTGGCTGCTGCCTCAGGGTATTTCTTACGTCTGTTGCTGACGGTGCTGCGATTGCCAGGGGTAAAGGAAGGTCTTCTTCGAGTTGACAAGCGACTGCGTCGTGTAGTCTCCTTTGGATCTTTTACTTCAGTGATGGCCAGTTGACAAGTAAACCTGAAAGTACAATTGATGCTGACATTATGTCTGTTTCATCAACACAAGTTCAAACACCCTCCACTCTTTCCCCACAACCCAACCAGTAGCAGAAAAATGTTAACCTCCCTTAACAGTTACACAACAGTAGAACGGAGACGACTATTTCCAAGCTTTTGAGCTGGGGTCTAAGGAATCTCATATATGCAAGACTGGGTGGATTAAGGGGGTTGGTAGGGGTAGTGAGTGAGTATGGTTTTACACCGTTTCTAATAATATATTACGTCTGGGGACACCAGAAATGGGCTTCACACATTGTACCCATAGGGGTGGCTTTGTATTACAGCATTTGCTCATTAACAAGAAGTTCAGATTTGACTCCACATATATACAACATACAAAGCCCATTTCTGGTGTCCCTTAGGAATACAGAGGGATCATCATTAAACATTTGGGTTGACTTAAAAACCATGTTGTTAGTAGTTCTGGATGCGAGCAAGGACAAAAAGCCTATTTACCTAACACACAAGGAGAGGAAAAGAGTGTGTATACAAATATTAAGATGGCCGCACCACACCGTTGGGGGTACACACCTAGCTGAATAGCGCGGGTGATGGTGGAACATCTTAATAGCAATGATCTTGAGCAGCTCCACGGTGTCACCCACAATACTCTGCACATCCTGCGGCATCGATGGCAACCACTGCAGGAACCTGCAACACAACAACATCACATAAAAGTCTACTTGCATTGTTAAATACATATACTGTTGTCATAGTCACTCAAGTCAGTTTATTTCACTTAACTATTAACATAATTCACTCCAACAACAATACTTGGAACTAGCAAAGTAAGGAGGAAATGCTTTGAGGTGGACACCTGTCACGTGTGAACCCCAATTTGTTTTGAATATCACAGTTACATCATGGCTCCCCTTCAACACTGTTAAATATTTACTCAATTATCTTTTTGACCTGTTTTCACAGTCGATGAAGGGAAAAGTAATGTCCCAGGAGACTTAACACATGCACATATTGTATGTCTAGAGCTGTTTGTCCATTTTTACTTACTTGACCACAGTCCGGACTGCCATCTCTGCAGGCAGCACCCATGGAGTGGCAGCTAAGGAGAGGAGTTTGACTGGCCGGGAGTTGTAGAAGTAGTTCACTAGCCCTTTGTTCACAGAGTCACATGCATGCTGGAATGCTGGAAGTCAGACAAATCCTGTGTAACTAACATGAATTTCATCAAAGTACTATGCCAAAAATATTTTCAGGCACAAATCTGCAACATATTCTGACCAGTCGAAGTTCATTCATCACAGATGTTTATCAAGACATGGTAAAATCACTAACGTTTCTCGTAACTATAGTGTAGGCTGAAAGTTACCCTCACCCACAACTCTCAACATCACTGCACAATTTGATTAAGGCAAAATTTTGATTAACGGTAGTAGTCAGAAAACACATTTCCTCATTTTCAAAAAATGTTGTCCTTTCGTTGCAAAATACAATTGAGTGACCTCAGCTTAGTATGACAGTTATATCTCTGTGACATATACCATGATGACAATTGTATGGAATCTTAATGGTTAACAAATAGCGTTAGTAATATTTCTCTCCTTTTAAACAGAACTCCTTGATGCTGAACAAGCGCCCTCATCTCCTTATCAACTTCATCTCTAATGAATACAACTCACCCAGCATAACTGATGGTGGCAGTGAATCAACCAGCGCCCCATGCAGTTTCTTTTTACACTCTTCGCAGTCAGCATCTTCATCGTCACTTTCATCATGTTCTTCATCCTCTTCACTCTCTTCTGTTTCTGAATCCTTCTCTTCCGCGTCTGTTGTCGATATACACGATCGCACACTAAGGTGACGTGTGCATGATATCAGATCTGAAATAGTGACAATAAAACTTCAGTCAGTATTTTTGTTGGGAAAGGACAGCTGCTCGTAAATAACCTTATTCATTGTCAATAAAAACTGTGTCAAACAATTAGCAAAGATCCATGACATCCACAAACAATGACATACTGTAACCACTGTTTTGACTTGAGAAGCCAAGAATGGCAGATCTCAGTGGATACCTGGTCAGAATAACCTAAAAGTACGCCATTGGTTGTCCTAAGAGATGATTAAACTGGATCAGATGACAAGCCATGTGAATCCGGTGTCATTGATTCCAAATGACATGACACTATGTCCATGACATCAACCACTGGTACTCCCTGCATAGTTTTGATTCTTCACAGACCACCAGTGGAACATAGCTCACTGCTTCGTAAAACAACAGACAACTGTAACAACTTTCTGAAGGCATTCCTACAACACCCAATCAGCATGATATTTATGTTCATAGTTTCCATGCTGATATGGGTGGTGGGGTAGCCTAATGGTTAAAGCGTTCACTTATTACACCGAGGACCCAGGTTCATGGGTACAACGTGTGAAGCCCATTTCTGGTGTCCCCAGAATGCTAGAATATTGCTAAAAGCAGTGTAATACTAAACTCATTCGCTCACACTCACTCCATGCTGATTACTTACTGTTGGTCTGAAGGAAGACCAGAGCGTCATCAAAGCCCTGTCTGCACATATCACTGAGCACTTCCGGGTGTGGGGGAAACAAGGCATGGGAGAGTCGATACAGGTTCTCTGTGGTGCACTGCATGCTGGTGTTGACGAGGGTGATGTGAAGGAAGTTTGACGAGCCATCGCTGGGGCAGATGTCACTCTCGCCTGAGAATGGTGACACGGTGATTGTGTCTTCATCCAGTATTGGTAGATTGTCACTTAGTCCTCCATCAACGTAGCGCTGACAACCAAAACAATATTGTATAGAACAAGTTGAACTGGATAATATAATCTTAGAACATGTTGTTCAGTTATTGAATGCAAACAATATTTATGTATTTCACACAAGCTATTTGACAAGTTATATATTAATGTAGTACATACCACTCCTCGGAACTTGGGAGGTATTAAGCCGCTATAGAATGGAACAAAAGCACTGCATAGCAAAGCCTGTAAAAAGAGCATGTTTCTTGTTAGATAAAATGGAGAAAGATTTTACTGTACATAAAGTACTCTTACATGTTTATATGCACACATCAAGACTTAAAGACTACATCATAGGTCTTAGCTGTATATCAGAAAGCAACAATGGCACCAATACCATAGTCTGATTTTGGTGTAAGTAAGTGACAGTGAAATGGTGCAAGCTGCTGATCAGTTCTACATGTCATTTCACTGAATATAAATAACCAATACGGATTGAAATTTTTAACATAATTAAAGACATAAAATGATAGATTAACATAATCAGGGCAGATGTTGACACTGACAAGTCCTTACATCTAGAACAGTAACATCATCCAACTTTCAGTATAAATTTCAAAACTTTGAAACAATCCATTTGTTTACAAACAAGTGATGACGGTAAATATTGTTTGCTGAAAATGTACAAGCTTGGGTTACGTGAAACAATGCTAATATGGACTGCTAATTGAAACTATGGAACTGGAACTGAATTTAACACACAAAGAAAATGAAAATATCCATGACATCAGTAGTGGTGGTCCAATTAATTGAAATAATCGAAGATTGGTCACAATGACTAAACGGCCAAGCATTCGATAATCTTTTCTAATAATCGAACAATTTTGTAACACTTAACACATAACCAGGAGAATTTGATGAATGACGCTGATCAATTATTCTTGATGATTGATCGGTTGTAATGAACTAATCATCTATTGTGAGATTTTCACCAATTCCAAACACTAGACATCAGTGATGAGATTCTTTGTACTTTTACTACTACTAACTGAAAGTTAGTAGCACTTTAATAAACTCCTCAGCTGAATGGTTATTCAGAAATTTTGTCTGTTGTCATTTATTAGGCCTAAAAAAATGCTGTGGTTCCGATTACCCGACCGACCCTTGAATTCTGGTGCCGACCCTAGTTTTTAAAGAGGTATGAATAAAATAAGCTTTCAGATAACATTGTTTTTTCCCGGCACCAATGGACATTGGTCATTCTGATAGAGAAAATCGACATGATGGCTGCAAGCTTGATTGAATAAACAATTACACATTGATAAATGTGTTATTAGTTCATACTTTACTTCTAAAATAAAAATGTAAAAATAATAATGAAAGAATTCCTACCCTAAATTTTAAAGAGATGTAATCGGAACCACAACATATTTTTTATTTGGCCTTGTCGACATTCAGAAGATTGGGGTTTTCCTATCACTACACACAACAATCATAAAGAAAATCACTGTCATGTCACTAAACTTGATGAAGGTTAAGAACTCTACTAGTAGTATGTAGGTAACCCACTTCCAACCCAATCAGCAGATATGTACAATGACAAGATAACAATTTACAACATCACATCTGTCCTTATTTCTCCTATGATAACTTATCAATTCACGACCCAAGGTCAAACATAACTGAATGTGACACTCCAGCTAGCAATGACGCATTTAGTAAACTGATACATCCTGTCATTTATATAAGGCTCAAAATAATCATCTTTGGCTTGAAAATTATGCAAAATTGACCATTTTAACTTTAAACTGCACATTTATGATACTTATATTACTGCTATCTCATGTTATGCACTTTCCCTTGTTCTTTCAAACAATAATGTCATTTTATAATTACATTCTCAGTTGAGATGTTTTCAGTATTTATGTTCAGATGTATATAACACTTAGTTTAAAGAACATTGCATTCAAAATGCAATGTGTCTTACTGCAATGGAATAACTGATCGATAAATATGATTAGGTATTGATGGAACCTTATTCACTAGTCCTGATATCACTGAAATACAAGTCACTATTAGCATTAGTTTCATGCACATTTAATATGAATCAGAATTGTATACAAATCACTTTTCAGGTCATGATAAATCCCTTATACCCAGTCATTAATCATTTACCCTTGGTCATGTAAATATGTAAATGTAAATATGAATTTTTGCATGTTTATTTTTAATACCCAACTTGACAATATTCCAGCTATATGATAACAGCCTTCGATTCTGTACCAGACAAACCAGTGATTAATAACATAAACAATAATCATGGTACACTGACACATCATCAACCAAGTTCCATTTAGTCTCATTCTTACGACCACTGAGCTACCCGTGAAGATTCAGGTTAAAATTGATCTTCAGTAATCAATGCTTTCTGTAAGAGCCGACTAAAGGGTTCGGGTGGTCAGGCTCGCTGACTTGGTTGACACATGTCACCGTATCCCAATTGCATAGATCGTTGCTCATGTCGTTGATCACTGGATTGTCAGGTCCAGACTCGATTATCTACAGACCTCAGCAATATAGCTGGAATATTGCTGAGTGTGACTTAAAACTATCCTCACACTCTTACCACCAGCATAGGTCATTAGAGACCAATATAAACCAGGATTCCCCACAGGGGGGTCATTTGCAATGGCATTAAAATCACGTTGCTGTAGTGACCATTGTATCAACACAAAAAATACAAGAAATACAACACAAAATCCCCACAATTATTAACCTCAAGGGTCCTGTAAAGTTATAAAATGGTGGTGTGTACTGCATTGTAAGATTTGATAGTTACAGGGCCTTTACAGTTCTTGTCAAAAATATAGTGCAGTTAATATTATTGTGCATCCCTTGGGGTGCAACATTTATCATTTCTACATGCATTCTATAAATTCATCATGAATATTTCTATGTCAAGTAAATGCCTATGTTATTCTCCCATACGTCTGCATAGAGGGGCTCAAATTGGTGAAAAACTGGCTAAAACATGGATATAATAGAATATTCCCCATTTATGTAATTGGATGGGTAGAATATGCTTCAACAGTTTAAAGACCAAAAACTCAGGTTCGATTCCCAACATGAAAACAATATGTGAAGCCAATTTCTGGTACCCCCTGCTGTGATAATTCTGGAATATTGCCAAAAGTGGCAGCAGACTGATAATTTAGGTGTGTCTTTTGAAAATAAATGTGCCCATAACACCAGTTATGCCATTTCCATTTGTTTAATAATTGAGTTAACATGTAAACCTAAGGACTTAAGAGTTGGATTCCTAAATACTGTCCTGACTGCACGAATAGATCAGCTTCATTTGTCCTGGGCCCATAAAATAACCAACAAAATATGTTATCATCCAAACGGATTTCCTGTCATGCACACTGGCTGTGAGATTGGAAGTGCCATTGATAAACAGTTTGTTGGAAAGCAAAAATAGGTTTTGAATCATTTGAGTTGGTAAAATTTATTGCATTTTGCATTAAACATGTTTAAAGCATTGTGGTGAGCATTATTTTAATATCCTTATCATGGAGCCTGGGCACACTGAAAACATGTCATCCGTGCCATTTCAATATTTCATTGATTCGTAAGAGGCAACTAACAGGATCGGGTGGTCAGACTTGCTGACTTACATGTCATCCCAATTGTGTTTGTATTTTACTGACTGAATTTGGCACAAACACAAATATCTTGGTGTAATTATTGTAAAAACTTCAGTCCAGACATTACTGTCACTTCCTCGTATTGACACAACCATGTCTTTGGACATTATTCCAAATAAATTGATCCACTCACACAAATAACTGATAGTTGTATTCCACAAATAAGACTATGCCCTATCAGTTGATTTAAACCTTATGTACACATCTAATCTACAAATTGTATAACATAAGCCAGCATTGGTGGCTCCAAACATTCCAGTAGCTCTTTCATAACTACACAGGCTAGTGTTAATTTCATAATGAGACACAGGTTCCTTTGAACCCTTATTGGAGGCCAGTGTAAATGAGTAATGCTGGTGTGACAATGTGCCTTGTTGTCTCACCTGGATAAGCTCTTCTTTTGAGTCGAATTCTGATACGATCACACACTTCTTGTCCGAAACTCTCGTAAGTGAGACGAAAAGACGACCTGACACAATCTCATGGGCATTGTCTGGCAAAACCTCCCACAATGCATCCCGGAGAATTCTGTCAATGGCAAAACTGGGGTGCAGTGGTCCTAAGGAACGCGATCTAGCTTTGGTTGCTAGTCGGAGAGTAAAACTTGTACATTCACCTGAAACCAAGCAATCATAATTCAATAACTTCAGTCTAATAAATTGTTATGTGGGTTTTTTCATGTACCAAGGCATTGTTAAATTTACTGTATATGTAATTTTATGTGTCTATAACATTATGTTGAGATGTTTCTTATTTCATGTGGAATGTAATTAACAGCAAAATTAGGAGAAAGTTATTGTTAGCAGCAAAATCTTTATTCTGGGATGAGCTGCCAATTAATGTTTCATTTGTAACAACTTTTAATTGAAGTTCCTTTATATCACTAGATATCTACATTAAATGTAAGATCTTTAGACATTTTAAATGGCTGTAACATATCTGAAATCAACTTTCTTTTTTCACATAGGAATTCTCTCGAATCTGTCTTTAAAAATTGGTCGCAATCATGTTACATAAACATCAACAGTCTACTTTTGTGTAGGCCAAGTCAATGACTCGCGACCTCGACTGACAAGTCACCCCATTTTCAACCAATCAAAAATGAGCACTTGACAGCGCCCCCTGAACTATAAAACCTGACATCAATGAACATCCCAACAATAATATACATAATATACTATCTTCTGTTCATATAATCACAAGAACAAAGTCAAAATCGTCATATGTAATACCACACTTATCAGCTTCACTGTCAATCTCCAAGAAATCAAGCATGTAACGGCGATAAGAAGCAACTGTTTCAAGCGAATCGACACGCAATGTCAGATGCGGTTTGTTATTGTGGTTGGTAATAGTCAGGTGATATTTACTGTCTTTTCAGGACGATGAGGATGCCACATATGAAATATAAACAAACATAAACTCACCTAAACATGTACCACAAAGAAAACAACAAGCAGTGATGGCTCCCGCACTAGCTCCTAACAGCTTTCCTTCATGGAAAAAATGTGGCGCGTGTTCTCTCAGACAGCTTGCTACACCGATGTGGTAAATACCAAGAAATCCACACCCGGAAAATGAAAAACTCATAATTCAGAGGGGACCTTTCTCCTCTCATATATATCCAATAGTTTGTCGAAAGTTTCACTTAGATCATATATCCAATTGACTTGGCTAGTGGCACACCATTTGTGTGAAGGACCCTTCGTACACCTCCAGTGACGATTGTTTTGAATGCCTTGAGCAACGCAACATGTGACGTTGATAGCTTTGGAGGTCACGTGGCCACACAGCCCGTACGTTTTCGATGAATCCGATTGGTTGTTGTTATCGGCAGAGCGAGCTCGAGCTCTTTGATTCGTCAATAATTAAGAAAGTAAATCGTGTTTTTATGGAACATGTGAATGAAAATTTTATCTCATTAACCACTTCTTAAAAGATATTTGGCAAAGATATTAAACTTTAATAACCGCAAACAAAGCGCATATACCTTTTTTAAGGAAATCATAATATCCATAATATGAGGATTATATATTTCAATGAATACTCTAGATATGAACTAATGAGAGAGTGTAATCTCAAATATAACATATCATATGGGTTTTTTAAATTTTCAATTCAACCAGGGGCGTAGCTGCCATATAGGCAAAAAGGCAGTTGCCTACACATAATTTTGTATTAAAACAAAATAAAGGAATGAAAAAAAATGAAATAAAGGAAATTACAAATTTGAAAGAAAAATGTTACAGGCGAATTTATTTCAACATGCTGAAAGCATGGATGTGTACGTATAATAATTGCACTCCAAACGTTTTGCCTACACATAATAACTGGCTCAGATACGCCCCCGAACTGAAAGAAATCTCAGTTTTAGCAGAGACCACATAATTATCATTCTATTATATGATATCTGGTTTTAGTTTTCGGGTCAGAGAGACTCGAAGAAGCCACCAGAGGCACAGAGAGAAGTGTTATCTGCTCATCAAGACTGTAAACAGCTGTCCAAAGACATAACACCGGACACCAGACCCGATGTGAGGAATTCAGTCCAACACAACAGACATGACACAACCACGCAAAATAAAAGCTGGGTTCGTTGGTCAAGCATCCTCTGTACGTTACGTCAGAGCCACTGACCCCGTCAATATTATCTAAGTCCTATTAAAAGTGACCTTGGGGAATTCTAGCACGATTGGAACAAAGCACATCAAACACAGATTCAGGAAAATAACCATTAATCTGATCGATTTTCCCCAGTGCTTCCACTCCGAGAGTTAATTAGAAAGATCCATCCTCATAACAGGGAGGTTCTAGTTGGGAGAATATTACCCTTAAACATAATTAGATTTCGCCACGACTCATATAATATCTGTTTATTAATTTACAACACTAACCTATCTGTGTTGGATGACCCAGGTACAAAGTCTAAACCGCAAAAAAGTATGCTAACTTCGGATCACGCCATTGTCAGATAATACTGTGCAAACTCCGTCTTGGTTGTAGCGATTTGAATTCTCACCTTGTTGATAGGCATTTAGTTGAAAAACCCTCCTGTCCTTGTGTCCTTTCCACAGGGGATCAATTACATTATTTTTGTGTGTGTCCTCCTTTTAATCATTTGAGACAAAGCAAATACTTCTACGCCAAAGGATTTGATATCAAAACTATCCTGTACAGTGGTAGCCGATTTAATGATATTGAAGGTAATAATCTAGCAACATCAGTCCACAATTTTATAGTCCAGAAACAAATTGATTCACTAAAATATAAAATCTAACAACGATACTTACTTAACAACTCTTTTAAGACAGTATCATTATCACCAGTTTAAGTCTAAGAAACTTCACTTGGTACCCATCATCAACAATGAGGATTTGTTTTGTTTTCCTTAATTAACGTGTGACGTCTGCGTGTGTATGTCCCATATTATGTGGGAAGAGGCACTAACATAGGAAATTTTGCCTGTTTGCCAATCCCCCAAAAGACTGTCCTATGTAAAATTATACAGATATGTGATTTAATTTTGCCAGGTATGCACGTCTCACAATCATAATTGAGTGTAACTGCACCACTCTGTCTAACACCAGTGGGTCTCCCAGACACTCGAGATTAAACTGAAAACGAGTCTAACCTGGGTACAAGTCTATATGGCCTCAGCTCCTGAAATAGAGAATTGTCTGGCCTTCTTTTGGGTTTTGTTTGTTTATTGTTTAGTTATACTCTTTACATACCTTAACGTAGGCGTATAGATGCAGTTACGTAATGATGAAATAGTTCCAAAAGCAGTTAAAAGACAATAAAATGTTGTCTGTGTATGTATTAAGAATAAGTAGGTTTTATTTAGGCCTATATGTCAGTTTACATGAAAACCTATTTTTATTAAGCCAATTTCCAATTAACATAATTGTAACTTGTTTGAGTGGCATTTTAGAAGTTGAGACGTACAATATATGACAAGTTTTATGGA
>VKKT01000320.1:124383-144424 GCA_008038995.1 Haliotis laevigata
AAAAATAGCTTTTTTATGCAAAGCCATCTTGTCTCAAAACAAATAACATGTATTCAGCCAATTCTGTTTGTGGGCCCAAAACCACGCTTATCATACCTTGTCCTTTGCAAGGAAGGGATACCGTCGATTGTACAATTAAAGTGGATGTTGATCTGAAATTCTAAAGTGCTATACAATGGATAAGGAACTGAGATGTACTCACGGTTTCCATCTTCTGTTCGATCTGGTATCCAATACCGGACTTCTTTGCTCTTCTAGCGTCAGACATGGTGGCTGGTTAATGGGGAACTTGCTCAACTGCAACATTTCCACAACATTTATATATCAGAACGTGGCTTGGTGAGTAAATCATTATTTGTGTCAATGTGTACACAATGTTTTTYGTTTGGTTTGGTTTACTGTTTWACGCCGCACTCAGCAATATTCCAGCTATGTGGCGGCGGTCTGTAAATAATCGAATCTGGACCTGACAGTCCAATGATCAACGGCATGAGCATCGTTCTAAGCAGCTGGGATACAATGACATGAGCCAACCAAGTCGCCTCTTACGATAACCATGGGTTACTGAAGACCAACTCTAACACGGATCTTCACGGGTCGTACATAATATATCAATCCTTGACAAATGCTGCGACTTAATTCAGTTAAAACGCTTTGGATTTTTGGCATGGAATGAATATGTTACATTGAACAGACCGAGCACGAATGTAATTGCAGACACAAAAGGAACTTTCACTAACAAATGAGTTTAACGTTCCAATAATGTCACGGCGTAGCTTTGAATCGAAGTTAATGAGTAGCTAGGCTAACATATAGTCTCTGAAATAATCATATTGTCTACAAAACACAGTTCCTATATATGTGGTAATCTAGACTTGACACAAACTACTCTTGCATAGACTGTATTGGGCAAGCTTTTTACAGGGTCTGCATGACAGACTCTAGTACCAGCAGGTCCCGTCGAACGTCGAGCTCAAGGTCAAAACTCATTTGGCCCATTTAAAGGTCCAGTAATGAGTGTATAGTGAGCTGGAAGGTGATGCATGACTTCGGTATAGCATATTGTGACTTGGTAGAACATTTTCGTCAAACTCTTTGTAGGTCTTCATAGGAACGTCACCTTCTCTCGCAGGCTAATCACCACATGACATGTTTATAGTGACAATGCATAGAGAACCTATAGCATTAGCCTGGGAAATACAAAGGTTTATGTGAAAAGGGGGTCAGTAAGGCAGCTTGGTGATTACCTTGATCGTTGTCTTGTAATGTTGTCTTGTAATGTAGAAACATGGTTGTTGGTCGCTGACCAATGTTTACCTATCGAATTTACAGTCAAGTTTAAAAAAACACAAATTAAAAAGTTAGAATGTTGTTCAAAGTGGCAAAACTGTAATTTTTTCAGTAGTTTCCTAATTTACATATCATGTTTCACCAAGCCTCAAGACACAGTTTAGTCAGACTAAATGTATGTTTGTGTCCAAATCGGTATTCCATCATTTTGATCCCATGGTTATAAAATTTACAATCAACTTAAAACAATAACAATATTTTTTACAGATGCAAGGAGATTTGCTGAATCATCTTTATAGGTCAATCTGTCAACGTTGAATAACGCTGTTGGCGTCTTTAATCGACCTCTGCCACTAAATAACAGTCTACGCAAGCCAACCAATGAGCGAGGGCATGAGCATTACCCTAAACAAGTGTACTAAAAATGATAACGTACGTGGTATCTATATCAACCTTTGTCAAATGTAACATTTGTTGGAAAATGTTCAATCACCTTGTATAAATATGTACACCTTTTTCAGGTGTACACTTAAACCGCTAAATTGTCATTATTTATGTAACTCATGTGAGCATTTCCCCGTGCCCTTGGTTTGTTTGGTTATTTGTCTGTTATCACTGCAGTCAGCAATTTTCCAGCTAACTGATGGCGGTCTATCACTTAGCATCAATCTAAGCCATTGGGTACTACCCGTGAAGGTCCGGGTTAGAATTGATCTCCAGTAACCCATGCTTGTCGTAAGAGGCGACTAACGGGATCGGGTGGTCACGCTCGCTGACTTGGTTGACACTTAACATCGGTTTCCAATTGCGCAGATCGATGCTCATGCTGTTGATCACAGACCGCCGCCATATAGCTGGAATATTGCTGAGTGCGGCGTGACCACAAGATCCCGTTAGCTGTCGCATGACAATCTTTGGTTACTGAAGATATTTGAATATGTATGAGAATTCATGATAATAATCTCACATAGGTAACAACAGGTGTATGCAATCATTAGCTCAGAAGGCAAACTGAAATCTGAAGTAATAAACCACGTAGGCTGAGGCAGGTCATGTTTCCTGAACAGGAAGTGACTAATGAGAAACGGAACTTTCCAAAAGAAAGAAAGTATTCCTATGAAAATCGGAAAAGTACAAATGTATGTGAAAACCTGTAATCGTATACCCTCATATCCCTCTCCGCAGAGCTGCCCTGTTTACAGCCAGTCCCATCTCAGTCTTTTACACAGCAGGTAATTTTTATCAGATTGTACATTTTTAAATAAATACAAACTGTTTCTAATTCGACTCGGGTTTTCTTACACCAGATAGACCCAAGATTTGTTTGATTATACATGTAGTTACTCAACTCTGCGTTTTGTTCATCTCGGTGTTGGATGAGCTCTGGAATGTCTGCGACCATACCTTTCTGACCCTCCGACTGTTTTATAACTAAACACCTTTCCAGAAAGGGACAATTCTTCAGGTTGCTCTTGGGAAAAGTTGGGCAGTTCAGAGGATTACTGCCAAGACAAGATTACGTTCTGCGCGCAAGCAATTGGTGCTGGGTGCAGTAACTGAACCACTTGGATCTACCAGCACCTACGCCATCCTGAATAGATCACGTTCGGTCTTGTTTTAACTTAACAATTTTCAGCATTTCCTTATTTAAATTAATTTGTAATATCAAAGTTAGATGTAAGTAAATAAACTGCATTTATAACAACCATACATGCAGAGACCATATAATATATATTATATGGTCTCTGATACATGCAACGAACTGACTGAACTTCCCGACCATTTGGTGTATATTTGGGTTGAAATGCATTTAACGGTTAACTCGAAATAAAATAAAGATCCCTAATAACCGTACACACACGGTCGTAACAACCGTGGGGCCGTGGGGTAGCCTAGTGGTTAAAGCGTTGGCTCGTCACGCCGAAGACCCGGGTTCGAATCCCCACATGGTTACAGCGGCGTAAAACCAAACTCAGTCAGTCAGTCGTAACAACCGTACACGCGCGCGGAAGAGGGAATTGTATGGATGTCCGCCTCTGTAATTTGAAGGACCAGTAAAATGAGGAACATGACGTTTCGGAGGATATTCTTACCCCTTCATCGCGTAAATGAAAGCAAGGAAGCATATGTACTTGTAAAACAACAGAAAGGATAAGAAAACAAAGGTGGACACATAACAGTGGAATTCGGTAGTTAATGACAATTGACCAATAGATGCCAAGCGTGAGTCAAGGCGCAAATGGTACTGATAGGTAATTATAGGTCTTTGGTCTTCTCACAATTCTGATGTGACCCGGCAGTGATGGCAAAATTAACATGTGAAAATGTACGACTGATGGAAGAAAATATTGCACACTGGAATAGCTAGTCAATATAAACAATCTGTGCGTGTCTGCTAGCACTGGGCGTCTTAGCTTGAGGAATGTCTGGTAGATAACGCCACGCAGAGAATGCGCTTGGAAGTGGGAAGGTGTAAATTTAGACCTTCGTGGGGGCGATATACTCGCATGGTTCTTCCTGGTCACGTGGCATATTATTTCCCTCTCCCTCATGCCTGTTTACTGTTGATACCGTCTGAATGTGAACGTGTGTGCCCAAATTGAGGAACTAAATTTGGAGAATGACCCCTTGTACCTTTGACCTCTTAATGAGAATGCACGTGCGGGATCACCTCACGGATGTACCTCATGCGTTGGCAAAAGTCAGCATGACATGTCGGTGAGTGACGAGTTTTTACTGCGCTAGTTTTTTCGCATTTGCACTCGCTGCATCCGACATATAATGATGGGTGAGAGAGTGATTCGGGTTTTACACCGCATTTAGCAATGTTCTAGCAATATCACGGCGGGGGACACCAGAAATGGGCTTCACTCCTTGTACCCAGATTGAGATACGAACCCGAACCTTCAGCGTGGCGAGCGAACGCTTTAACCAATGGGTTACCCTACCACCCAGATTATAACAATGAAAACCCTCATCTGAACGAACATCGTAGACACTGGTGCCACGCTGAAAGATATTTATTTCAAAATGTCGTTACTTTCCTTCTAATATTTAAAGTTTTAAACTATGCATATAATTGCTTTTATATGGTGTTTCATTAGCAGCAATCAACGCATCACATCCCGGTCACGATGCTCATGATGTCAATCACTGGATAGTCTGGTCTGAAAATAACCCTTCGATAAAATGTTTACAATACACTGTGCGCAGATGAAGTAATACGCCTGGATTGGATTTCATTAATAACATGCACCTCTGCTGAAATCGTCATCCACCATGATAACCCGACACAAGTGAACTGGGCCGCCGTCGTGGTCAAGTGGGTGGAACCGATGGTAGATGATGCGATCCATGGTTGAGTTATACCAAAGAAGTGTGTTACGTTTTACGCCGCTTTTATCAATATTCCAGCAATATCACGGCGGGGGGACACAGGAAATGGGATTCACATATTGTACCCATATGGGGAATCGAACCCGGGTCTTCGGCGTGACGAGCCAACGCTTAAACCACTAGGTTACTCCCCTCCCCCATACCAAAGGAACAACAAGTATGTTTGTTGTTACACAGTCTGCGCTCGTAATCACGAGGATAAAACAAGTAGCGGTCGGCAAGGAGTCAGTACACTGTGTCTGAGCGGGATTAGACTAACGCTTGGTCCCTGGATACATAAAATTTTGATGGAAACAAATAATTCCGTTTAAACTGAAAAGGAGCCAAAGTGAGAGGTTAGGTGGATGGCAAAATAATGCGGTTCAGTGACTATGAGACAGAGTAGAGTGGGTGTCCATGTTAAACTGCAGAGTGGTATCCCAGAGGCGTTAGCCCCCACTAGTACAAGCAGTCGCGTGTAAATGCATGTCAGCACGAACGTGTAATCATATTGAACACGAAGTTAAAACCATTCATTCCACCTCACCAATCATAGTCTGTCTCACAGTCACTGAACCACATTTCAGTATTTCTGCTCTTGGTTTTACTATTCCAGTAACAATCCATGCCAACGGTTTTCATGGAAACTCAACAAGGTTTAAGTCTTCTAAGCTTACATCCGCACGACCCCGTCAAAAACAGGGTTAGAATTGGGCTTCAACAACCCATGCTTGTAGAGGCGACTAAGAGGATCGGGTGTCCCGGCTCGCTGACTTGGTTGGCACATGTCATCGTATCCCCATTGTAGATCGATGCTCATGATGCCAATCACTGGATTGTCTGATCCAGACTCGATTATTTACAGACCGCCTCCATATYGCTGGAATATTGCTGAGAGTGGCGTTAAACAACAAACAAATACACAAACAAAAGATCTGAACATATGTTCTATGTGATATATAATGGCATTAAATTTGTGCCGTACTTTATTACAAATATACAAGGTAGAGTACAATAGAAACATGATAATTATATCTGCTTATGGACGTAAACCACAACCTATGTCCAACATACGGCATTTACGATTTAAGAATTTGCGATTTATTACTTAGGGTTTGGAATTTGCATTCTTGAGTTTTCTAAAATGATATCCCCCCCAAACATATTACTGGCGCCCTGCCTTGAATGAATTTACCGAAATATCAAATATTTTAACAGTAGATAGACATTCCATTTTTTCATGAACATTCCTTAAAGTTCCTTCCTTTCTTTCCCAACCCTCCAGATACGCTTTCCGTGTTATGTCCCTCCATCATTCGCTGCAATATCCACCATTCCATCAAACAGAAACAGACACTTCATTTCAGTGCATCACATTTCTGTTCTAACATCCTGAGTGCTTGTCAAGAAGATAGGACTGGAAGTTATTTAATTACCCAAGCCTAATCACTGTGACGTCATAGACATAGAATTAAAGAAGGACCAGAGACAAGATGTTTCTAGCCTTCTCCTGGTATTTTGAGATACCACAACCCTCTTTTTTAAGTTCTCCATGGCAACCAGTCTAAGCATAACCCGACAGTTTATGTTTCTTCAGATGCATCTAAATTTGGAAGCACTTAACAGATGTGTTAGTTCACATGTCAGCTTGTACACAGACAAGTGGTAATGCCGTTGGAAAGTTGCAGATTTGGTATTTGGTTTACAAACTTCTTTTCTTAATTAATTCTCCCTTCAGGTGAAGAAGCCATGGCTGTGTCATTGTCAAGACTGTCGTTGGCATCAGATCAAAAACTTTACCATCGACGTCTTTCAGACGTGGGATGTTTTTGTTCGTCTTTGAAAATTTACGAGTGAGAATGACGTTGTATATTGATGCTGTTGTGGTTACCGGTGTAAGCGAATGTTGTTTTACACCGCAGTAAGCCATATTCCGGCAGTATCACGACAGTCTTGAAATATATCGGTCAAACGAACCAGTAACAGAGAGTGTTCCGGGCCCAGTGTATACAACTGATCCTCATTTTAGTGTCTTTCGGACAAGCACTTTGTACTAGGTACCTGTTCTGACCCGAACGTCCAGGGGATTCTTACATTGGAACTTCTTCGTCGAATAGTATTATTCTTTATTTTACCACATCCATAATCTGATTATAGTTATTGTACTGAAGTGGTCATATTCAATATGTTACAATGATCATCTAAATATACCCATGATAGGGTGTCGATTTTACATTATTTTATGATACAAAAATATATATGAAATATACTAAATGAATCTCATTCAATAGGATCATTGTAGATACCTTTAATAAAAGACTGTATGTACTGTGCTTGCTGGGTAAGTTTAATTTTACGCCGCTTTTCATCCAGCAGTATCACGGCGGCAGACACCAGAAATGGGATTCCCACATTATTCCGATGTTGGGAATCAAACCCGTGTCTTCAGCGTGACGAGCGAACGCCTGAACCACATATCTTCCCCATCGCCCCTGTGCTTGCTGAACTTCAGAACGTCTTAAAACTCGTTAATCAAAGTCATTTGAAATCTCGTATTTGTCGCTTGTAAAACAAATATTGTGGAGGTGTGGGGAATTTAGAACGATGATGTAATTACTTTCGGGAAAGTTTCTGAAGTCAAGAAGTCCGAATAAAAGAGGTTCCTTATACTCAAGCTAAATGACATGCCGTCCTCTGACCTTGGTACTAGCAAAGACATCTCCAAGGTCACACAGCTGTCAACGGAACTGATAATAAAACCATCCTACAAACCCAAACCATCAAAGACGCACCTTTCATACCAGACAATGTTAGTTTTTATCACACGTCGAGGCGGCCTTAAACATCAGTAAGTCCAAAATGGCAAATTCATCGCAGCAAATATCACCATGGAAATATGTTACTGCAAGTATACAACTGTCATAAGTTTAGGAGGCATAATTATAGCAACAGGCGCTGTACGGTGCGAGGTTTTCCTAATACATCGGGAATGCCGGAGACATTGTTGTCGAATCAGCAAGCGTCAATTGATGCTCTGCCAGACGCCATCTTGGGGACTGTTTCAAACGTATATCAGTCGCTGTGCGATCACTTCTCAATGTTCAGACATCATGTCAAATGAGGAAATGTCACATTTTCAAACAAGATTGCCTGGTATGGTGTAAACATGTAAAGATGTTTCTCAGTTTTCATTCAGACCTTCTAATCGAAATAAAACTGATTAAATTGTAATGAGACGGACCCCAGCAGTTGCTGCATTGACTTCCGTCAACAATACGTCTACAATTCGCAATTCTCTTTATTTGGTCCGACTGTTTATCTTGTCTGAAATCTCAATACGTGGTTATTATGATTCTGAAGAAATAAATATGAAATAGCAAAATATTTTTTTTTAAATTATCTAACGCTTTTTGATTAGTTGTTTCCAGGAGAAAAAATATTGTTTTGATTGATGAACAATAACAATGGCGAGAAGATGCACGGCGAACAGTTTTGATGAAACAAGTAAAAATTGCAGTAACTTAGGTGGTCTCATTAGTGAGTACTAAATAAAACCCCAAACACTAAGTAGAATCCGAAATACCGCATGTGAGATTTTCTATATCAATTTGGGAGGTGTATTTTCCAACTTATTTACCCTGCTCACAAAAAACGTCCTAATTAATAGCCCGTCTTATTCAATAGCTGAACGGCATTGAATGGAGCACACGCGCCTGATAACACAACAGCAGGTTTTTCAAGTAATGCAAATGTGTCAAACAGCACTATCCTGTAAACAAAATGGCCTTGAAACCATCTTCTGCTAAATCTGCTGATCAAATACAGTTTTGGTATTCTTCAAAAGGCATCTTCAGTGAGAATCTACAGGAGACCTTTCCAGTCCCATCATTATACAATAAAAACGAGCTATGACGCGGGTATATGATACAGCAATACATTATTATAGGACGAGGAATGTGACCAATTTATATTTCTATGCGATAAGTAGATTATTCAATAGCAGACGTTTCTTCTTATCAGATATTATAACATAAGTACTTACAGTTGTTGATCTGGTCTTGGTAAGTGTACACCACACAGGGCAGTGAAGGGAGCGATAGTCTCGTTTTCTCTCGGAGTTGCAGAATTAATTGTAGAAGCGAGAGTTTGGGGGGCTTCTCCTTTTATAGATATGGCCTGGAAACGCGAGACAGACGCGAGTGTTTGGTTGAAGCAGCGGAACTTGCTACACAGCACAACCCTCCCAGACACGAGTGATTCAGGGAATCGTTATCTGTTTTATCTTGTCTTGGACTGTGGTGATTGCTATAGATTAATGGTGATTTTTACTAATTTCGGATAATTTCAACATTCTTGCATCAGTGGTAACCTGCTTGAAATTTGGACAAGATTATGTATCAACTGTACTACAGCTAAACAGAAGTACTATGATACTACTACAATATGCGTCTTGTGTAATCCGATGCTTAACATATGGTGAGGTGTACTGTTGTTATAATCAAATTAATAGGGATTTAGCTAATTAAGGTCTTTATTCATTAGATATAACGTGTGTAGTAAGTAGAAACTTGTAGCAAGACACTTCGTTTTAAAACTAATGTAAGTACAGGGAGTTTACTATACAGGAGCGGTGTATGATGTAAGATGCACTAGTTCAAGGTCTGTTTACGTATAGTCAGGTGAAATAAAGGATAACATCTAAGTACAAATGTTCCTTTAAGGATGGTAACATTGCATATATTGATCGATGATGAAATAACAAACGTTAATTTATAGTGAGTGAGTAAGTTGGGTTTTACAACGCTTTTAGCAATATTCCAGCAAATGGGCTTCACAAATTGTACCCATGTTGTTATAGTAAACAATGAAAAGACTGTTTAACCTCGTTATTCCGGAAACCCTGTTTAAACGACCATTCGAACGTCTTTAGATACAAACAAAACATTAATCTGTCAGGCATCTTTCTTTTCGTTTCTTTCATATTGGACAATTTCCCTAAGAACGACTTCGTCCAGGTCAACGAGGAAACTTTATCAAAAACTTGATAAACGCCATTCTTTTATTTAAACCTTTCGCTACCCGTATAATTTCAACCTTGAATAAAGTTTTGAAGTTTCTATAAGCCACCATACATGCACGACGTCACCTGTACCTGTGTTTGGAAATGTTAATAACACTAAAGCTCGTGATAAGTTTGCAATTCGAAAAATGCAGTTTGTTTTTACATGTGCTCTTAGCAATAAATATATTGTTTGGAAAAATACCTCCAAGTTAGGAACAGCTTTAACGTTGTACTGCTATGTTAAAAGACAACCAGCCTGTTGGAGGTCGTCAGAGAAATCGGTGTTGGCGAAAACAGGAGTCAGCGTATCTTTCCTGCTGTCAGCTCAAATAGACATAGCTCTTCACGCCAGCATGAGAGACAATGCTAAAAATAGAGGAGTCTGTATATGCTGTTATAATCTTCCCTCAGCAATATGTCAGCTGCATCGCGGATGATGAATGTGAATCGCATGTAGACCCTTGAAAGCAGTGGTGGACAGCATGAGCATCGGTATTTACCGTTGGGGCACGATTAGTGAGTGAGTCAGTTTAGTTTCACACCCCTCTCAGCAATATTCCAGCTATATGGCGACGGTTTGTAAATAATCGAGTCTGGACCAGGCAATCCAGTGATCAACAGCATGAACATCGATCTACGCAATTGGGATACGATGACATGTGTTAACCAAGTCAGCGAGCCTGACCACCCGATCCCGTTACGACAAGCATGGGTTACTGAAGGGAGCACGATGACACATAGTCAGCTGTGCAGGTCACTCACGGGAACAACCCCACCAACGTTTATACAACAAACACTGAGTACTTGAAACCTATTGTCTCTCAGAATATACACCGGGAAATGATATGCATTGCTACTGTTACGAATTCGCAAAAAATCAGATATATGCTGATTCAGATATACCTTTTACACCCCCAGTTCTGTTTTGAACTGTCACTCATTTTTTATCCCATTGATTATGGTTAGATAAAGAGTTGTTTTCTGGGTATTTGTATAAGTGTACTGCAGATAGCTGTAAATGATACGTGTTGTTTATAATGGTGGGGGATGTGTGAGGGGGGTGGGGGTGTTTGTGGTTGTTTTTCTGGATATTGAACAAGGGAGGATGGAAAACATAAACTGCAAGGGAAATGAAAGTTAACTCTTGAGAATTGGATTTGACCAAATAATTCCAACCATTATCCGAACGGCTGTGTTGCTGTGCAAGTGTGTGTGCATGCAATATCGCCAGTGATACCCGTATCAAATGCAACCATCGAATTATGGTTTTAATACTAGCCACCACACACCAACAAAACATATATTACAGAAGTAACACCCCGTCAATCCAGAAAACCCATTTCCCGGACGCTTATACATGCATACAAATTAAAATTACTTACTCTATAATGATTCCTTTATCCGGACAGGGTGCAATTTAATATGCAGTTTCTTTCGTGATCATCTAGACGAACATCTGGTCTCTGAAATGAACATATTTTAGAGAAAAATGGTTAATTATGTTAATAAAATATAATAAAAAGGAGCCCTGAAACTGTTGTAATCTAGACTCGCCTGCCATTCTAGACTTGCATGGGCTGCATTGGGTATATTTGTTTCAGGGTCTGTATGACAGACTAGTGGTCACTTGGAAATATTGGATTTCTGATGCGATGAAAACACATAAAGATGTCTATATTCATTGAAAAAAGGTCAAGTTTCCAACTATATGGAAATACATGTAAGTCACCTCCCATGGGCCTGCCAGATGGGTTATCCTGGTGTTGCGTTTCCCGACGTCGAGATCATACACAATATTTAGCTGCACTGGACAGAATTATTTAAAATAAAATCTGGTAAGCTGTAGTTTTCCCCAACGACGGGACATTGTCAATCAGGTAATATGACGCATAGACAGCTGAAAATTGATTCATTAGTTGTGGGCAATATAACCTGACATCGCTGTATACACGTTTAAATAAGAGACAGATGTTTAGACGCATATACATATGTGCATTTACACGTGTAACAGAACACAGTGTAAATAGATATGTACCGAAACATCGAACTGAAGCTATGTGCTCTCCACATCTGACATCGCCTTGACGCTACAACTGCTCACACCGAGGAATGTGGACTAACGCTTATAGTCCCTGAATGCATATAATTTTTATATACTACTCCACACTTTGCTAAGGATCATAAAAATTCAAAACTTTACTTAAACGTAGATTCATAATTTGAAATTGTATCCATTTAAAACTGGATAAATAATAATAGGGTGACCCCCTCATTAGGCAAATAATCACTTTAAAGAACAAATAAACTTTTGTTTTTTTGTATTCTTTTAACTATAGTTAGTCTTAAGCGGAACACCAAATTCGTTCTTAAAAAATGTTGTGGTTAATTAATACCGAGCGATTAAAAGATGCCAAAACGTCGCCTGCTTCACTCTCGCCCGCCAACGATACCACGGTTGGGTCCCATACTATCTACAGTTCCAAATAACATATACAGAAGAATACTATACCACCAAAACAAAAATAATCAAAAAGATAAAAGACTGTAAAACTTACAAATTTTTCATGATATATCCATGTCTCCATGTAAAGGCTGAGACTTCTCAAAATGAAAAAAGATGTCTTACCAACCAACCCTTGTCATTTTTTTAAAACTTCTGTAAGCAGAGTGGGAAGACACCATAGAACAGGTCAGTTCATTAACCAACTAACTGGTCAAGTTCATTTTAGCAGGGGTAAAACAGGTCGGATCGGTGTATTCCCATTAACTTCACTTCCTGTTCACTGGACCGTATCATGTTTTTTAACCTGTAGGCAGTATGGGGATACACCGAAACCACAGAGAGGTAACGTAACTCTGTCGCCAGAGCACTGCAGAGAACCGGAAGTGACGTCATGTGAGGAAGGATTTTCAGATAGTTATCTCCCGCCGCGCGTTTACCGCGAAGCGGGGGATATAGTATTAGGCTCCGTCCGTCCGTACGTACGAATTGGAATATCTTAAGATCCGTTGACGAAATTCTTTTCATATTTGGTACCTAGGTTCATCACAGTATAAGAAAGGTCCCAGTCAGGTTTGGTGTACTTGACCTTCATCTCAAGGTCACAAGGGGACTTTAACGTTTTACTCTTGTCAGCAAGATATCTCAAGAACCGTTCACTAGATTTTCTTCAAATTTGACACCAAGCTTCATCCAGGGAAGGCACAGGGTCCAGTCGATTTTAGTGACCTTCAAGGTCACAAAGACACTTTGAAGATTTCAGCATGTTACATTGCATGTTAACATAGTCAGCAAGATATCGCAAAAAACATTCATTGGACTTTCTTCATATTTGACACCAAGCTTCATCTAATGAAGGCGCAGGCGCTGGGACCAGTCAGTTTTGGTGACCTTCACATGATTTTCAAGGTCTCTGCGACACTTTGACGATTTCAGCATGTTAACCTGAATTGACTGGATGTTCTTCATAGACTTTCAAGACTTCCCTACAATGATTTTCAAAAAGCAATTTCTTTAGTACCACTTTTGCATATTTCATACACTATGACATTCATGTCAAGGTCAAAGTCAGTCTTGAAAATATTTGTGTGTTTGAACAACTAAAGAGCAAGATATCAAGAGAGGTTAACTGGTCATGTTTTTGTTGACATTTAACTTCATCTTAAACTTTCATTACTTTTTAAGTTTGATTTTATAATTTGCGGCGGGGGATTATGTCACCTTAGTGGCAATGCTTGTTGTATATAAAGTGTGTAACAAGCTCGTCATTTTGCTGATTTCTTGACGTCAACGACGACATACGGAATCGTTGCGTTGCCGTCAAGGTGATCGGAAAAAAAGTAACAGGAAAAAAAGAAAAGGAAAAAAAGAAACAGCTCATCCTAATCCTAATTAAGTGTTTATATGAAAACTGTTACTGTTTTTCCTGTCTCTTTTTTTCCCTACATTCGCCGTCAATTGCTCCTAGGGGTCGGGTGGTGGTGTCACCATGCATTGATTTCCACCGGACCCAGCAGTTCGTGCTAAATGGGTTATGTTTGTGAGTGCGAAGCGAGCGTTGTGGAAGTCTGGAACGATATCTTACTTGTGTTCAGATCGCTTCACGGAAGTTAAAGAATCATCAAAACTACTTACTTGTTGTAGTAAAATATGTATATGATTGATGACCAAAAAGATTTTACATGACACAACTTGTAACATAACGATTCCTTCCTCGGAAGAGGGGCTGTGGTCGAAGTGACAATAATATTGTAAGAAGTATTATATTGACACCGACCTCGCTTCCACGTGAGAAATTGTTATGTTTTAAGCTATGTCATGCAAAATCCCATTGGCCATCAGTCAAATACATGTTTTTTTCTACCAGTAGAAAGTAGTTTTGATTTTGTAACTCGGTGAAAACAAACCTAAATTGCATTTATTCTCATACTGGCGGATGTTCGCGACACGTAACGGCGACGCCATTTTTAAAAATTGTGACGTCACGGGCTAAAGCCTGTCAAAGAATTAATGAGATTAAGGTTTGTTTTCATCAAGTTACAAAACTACTTTCTACTCGTAGTTAAATATGTATTTGAATCATGACCAAAAGGATTTTGCATGACACAACTTGTAACATAACGATTTCTTCCACGGAAGCGAGCTTGGGGTCGAAGTGACAATACTGCGCCGTAAATTTCTTGCTTCAGTCACGTGGTTAACGTCCACTCACCAGTATGTATACTAGTCAGTGTACATCTTTATATTTGGTCTTATAATCCTAATTAGTTTATTTTCATACTTGCATGCATTTTGAAACTTAATAAAAACTTATAGTACATAAATAACAGGACTGTAATATCTAGACATGTTATAGACTGCCAGCTGAATCATATTTTGCACACAAGCCCGAGTTTATGTTGTTTGTCTCATTACACTTCACGGCGAAACAATTATTCTGTTGAATGCTACGACAAATGAATAAAAACAAAATGCAAATATTAAAATTGAAACAGATTAAAGTTACACCAACAATGTCAGGTTATTACCTACCTTGGTCGAGGAATGTATCCATCAATATCCACATGCACGAGTGATATGCCTTTCATCTGCAGCTGTTCCAAGTGATGTGTCTTTTAACAGTCTAATATGAGAAAAACTTATGTATCGTTTCAGGTTTTTCACATTGGTGTATTGTGTCATTGGGCATCCAAGATATCACACCTGGCAACTAATTGCATAATGTCCGCCATTCCTTAAAAAAAGTAATTTATTTAGCCAATAATGATCATGAGCAATCAATCAATGTATTGGCGGTTAATACTTTGAAAGAAGGACATTGTTTTTACACTGACACTTTACGACAGAGTGTATTCAGTATTGATTATTAAATCTACATACATAAACACTACCTTTTGACAAATCCGCTGTGCAAGATAAATGTAATTAATCAATCAGCGTGTTATCGGTCAATCCTTTGATCGATGTATGTTTTTGCAACTCAGCTGATAATTCTCGCTGCACTTCCATGCGAAAATTACATAACATGTATTTTTTTTTACATTTTCCACATCAGACCTTTATTTATAATGTTGAGCATTTACTCCAGACACAAGAAATGCCAAATGGGAACCTTTGTCGGGTAATCTAAGTGGTGTTACTACTTATTATACCTGTTATAAATTCAATAACCATCAAGTGAATGATGACAAATGACATGTGTAGGTTTATACCACCTAACACGGGTTACAACAAGGCAGTAGTTATTGCTGTACTGCATGCAATTTTAATTGGATGTAAAAAACGTGTGGTCCGACACTGTTGTGAGAATACCAACAGAACTTCATTGTGGCATAAGAAATACCAGGGATACTCTACAACATAGAGTCTCCCTGGAAATACATATAAGCATTTGCTGTGTGCTAAAACTGCATGTACCTGTTTACCTAAGTAAATTTTCAGATTCTACTGGCAATGGCAAAGTGGGGTTGTTTAGTTTACGGATTCAAATAAATCAAATGTCAATTTTTAATATCATACGTAAAAGACGTCATATTTTTATATGACATGATTAAATAACGAGGTAAAAAAAATACAGAAATGGGATCAATTTGGATCAGTCATTATACCATCCAGGCATTAGAAAACCTGAAAAAGCCCACACTGCTTTGATACTACCGGGGATATTTTCAAATAACGCCATCTGATGGGCATCCACCCTTCCTAATGTCGCACTGTTTAGGTCGAAGAAATTAACCGTAACAGTGATGAGCGAGGCTGATCATCGTTTTCACTATCACTAGCGTCTGGCTCGAACAATAAGGCCTAGCGACACCAAGCGATTTTGACAGAATCGTCTATGAAGTTGTAACTCGGAAGCTAGGCAAAGCAGGTGACAAAATTAAATAACAGTAGATTATGAGAACATGTAGCTTTCATTTTTCACAAGAACTGTCACGATTTCAGGTTTGTACAAACCTGTAAACAAGATCATGTACCCCCTGAAATGTACATGAATTCTACATCGGCCCTCATATGTATTCCTCACATTACGTAACGGAGACGCGCCCCTCTGGTTGGTTGAAATTTCGTTCGCGGGTGAGAATTGTGCACTGTTGTCAAAACGGTTGATTTAAGTTCATTAAAGATCGAAATGAGTAGTTTTAATGACGGGGTTTCATTTATAACGATGCCTAATAGTGATTTATGTATTTGTAGCCCCCTAAAGTATATGTGACCTTAAAGCTAACCTTATGCACTTGATACACGAGTAACCATAAAAATGGTTTTCATGGCACCAATCAACCATTTTGCAAATCATGGAACGAGTCATTGACAAATAAACAACACATGTCAATAGCAGGTATGGGATCCACAAGATGCAATTGCGTACTGAAACGTAGGTTCCATGGTTACAGTAAGCTTAGGTATTTAAACCTAATTTGACCCCACAAAATAGTTTTCTGTTGAATCCATGATTTGATCCTTAGGAAAGTGTGAATAACAAATAAAGCCATTTAAATTGAAAAGGATCCCCTGTGACCTGCGGGAAATCTAGACTTGCCTTATTTAGGTCTTTCGCATTGCAGGGAGGGCAAGGCAGTAAGGAAAATACATGTAATCATAATCATGAAAATGTGGTTCGGGCATTTCGAGACAGACCATGGGGAATGGGGCCGAGTGCGTTGTGGAAATACAGTGCTCTATACGTCCATGCACCCAGATCCAGGCCAACGCGTGTTCATGTTTTACCTGCTGTCTTAGGGGTTAGATTAGAGATTGAGTAACCAACTTTAGTTTGCAGCAGTGTCATCATTGTGGTAGCATTGCATTCGATTGAGTAGGTCGATGCTCATACAGTACGCATGGTCAGTCCACTTAATGTGGAACTGCAAGTGAACGAGTCAGTATCTGTTTGTCTCTCCGTGTGTGTGTGTGTGTGTGTGTGTGTATGTGTGTGCGCGCGCGCTTTCAGCGTGAAGAGCGAACGCTGTAAGCTATGCCAGCTACCCTGTTGCTAAAACGGAGAAACCAAAGACGTACACAGAAAACAAAACCACGAAAACATCCTCATGGATGTGTCACATAACATACATTTGTCAAAATACTCGCATACATATATAGTTATCACTCTGAAAAATCTTGTGTATCGAGAGTGTTTGTATCTTGTTTACACAGCATAAAATAACTCATATATATCACAGTGACTTGCAGTAATCATGTCTGATCCAGGCACTGGCTGTGTGAGGGTGCCAAAACCATTTTCATTGGTTCGATTGCCAAAACAGGATGACATGCTAACAAGTCACACAGCCAAACTTTCCCATCAAATTTAGTTTCCCTGTGGATATTCGGGTTAAAAAAGTGCCCATTAATATTTGTTTGTCGAAAGAGGCCACATAATGGGTCGAATGTTCAGGGTCTATCAATGCAAGTAGGCAACTGACTATTTTTTTACAGACTCAGCACAGATAACTATTTGTGGGTTGAATCTTTGCAATTGTACTTCTTACCTCCCTTTGTTTAATATGGGAGATAATTCGTGATTGCGGAAATTGCCCTACGCCTCTTCCAGAAGAAGTAGATGGTTCGAAAATCAAATTCACACCCAATGTTTCTTACCAGGCAGTGAACATTCGAAATATATACAGGTAACCTTGCCCGAATGCAAACAACAACTACCAAACCTTCTTAATCGGGTGTCTTGAGTAGAGGTTGACGGACAGACCTTCGGTTTTCGTGCATGAAAATTCGTCTGCACGGGATCACCCTAAACACTTTGTCTTAAGCTTGTTGAGGCTGGAAACATAGTAGTTTTAGAATTTGTTTCTGTATATATAGCTGATACCCTTTCTTGGTGGTTGGAACCAAACATTTTTTAAGAAAAAAAATTAGATCTGCGGGTTTTTTTCCAATAATCTTGACACTTACGATCACGGATCGTATTTAGAATGGTGCTCTAGCATTTAACAGTTTTTATGACAGAGTGCCTATCATTTAACCTGAAAGACAGACAGAGGTGTGCATGTTCTGTTTCAGGTAGTCTTTAGCAGGTAATATGGCATCTATATTGGACCAGTATGAGGAAGAGTCAGCACGACAAGCATCAGGAATCAGACAGTCACCTGCTCAAAGTCTACAAGAACCGGTCTGTTGAATAAAGTGACATTAATATTCTCTGTTTTATTTTTTCTCTTGTGCAATAAATCAAAATGACTTAAATAAAACAAACATACAAACAATATTTGTATTAGCATAAGAACTTTCTGCTGATTCTTTTAGTATGTTGCAGCCCATGATGTCTTCCATTTTTCAGGCATTTGAAATTTATGAGGAAAACAAGGAAGCTCATTTCTAGCCAAATTGAAACACATGCATATTTGAAAAATGACAGAAAACAATGTGTAGGGAAATATAGATAAATTATTTGTTATAAGGATATGCCTATGGTAAAAATTGTGTAGCTGAAATGATTGTGGTTTGCTTGTCATTTTATAATGTCAGATTGGTGTTGGCTTCATTGATGCCCGTCTGGAAACCGAATCACCTATTTTCAACAAGAAAAAGGTCAACTTTAAGTAAGTCTTTAATGTTTATAGTGGTCATGATATTGAATGTTTTTTCAAGAGACATTGATAATACTTCACACAGGATATATTTCAGCCATTCCATAAAGAATTCATAAAAAATATAAATCGACTGTTCTGTAAACATGGTAAACCCCACTTCAAAATGTTATATTTTGAGTCTCTTATCACAGCCCACATGTAAGACGTAAAATCAACTGAAAAAGATGTTTCCAGCTGATCATACTGATAGACCCTAGTCCTGATGACACTGTGTTTCTGTGCAGGCCGCCAGACACCATCACCCATCTGGATGTGTGCAATAACTTCCTGGTGATGGTGATGAGCTCCAACATCATGCTGCGTCTGGACCTGGAGCACCCTGACAACCCTGACGGTAGGGACACTTGATGTACTTGCAGGCTTCGCCTTGTGCTCCAAGGCTGTCCTGAATGACATGACCATGGATTTATACTAAATTGTAGTCATTCTATTCTTGCAATGGTCAAGTTTAGATTTAGGAATAGGACAACAGTCTTTAAAGTGATAAGTTGTCCTTATGATTGAAACACAAATATACTGAGAGAAACAAATAAAGGGTCACAGGAAACTTCAAGTGTTCCTTTAATATTTTCTAGTTTTCATCACCGCAGCGATATTCAGAGCTTGATTGTTCTTGTGATCCTTCATTTGTTCTCTCAGTATATTTATTGCCTTAGAGATTTACACACGTCTGTTACAGGGTAAAGTGTAAGGGTTAATACTTAGATACACTTTAAGAGTGTTTGAAATCAAATTAAACATGGAATTCAAGGAGTTCGTATTTGACCCAAACCTTATCTATAATAAAAGATTAATTGCTCTCAGCATTGGTAAGGAACCTTAAAATCCTAATCCTGTTTTAGAAAGCAAGAAAAGGGATAACTCTAACAATGTGGATGGAGCTAGGGCTTCAACGAGTCAATTTTTTTGGACTCTAGTACTCGAGGGGTGAGACTCGACTAGGACCTGAGTACTCAAAATTTATACCTTTCAAGCAAACGATCAATTGTCAAGATAGTTACCTAATCATTTTAAGAAGTGAAATTTCAATCAATGTATAATATTTACTCTCATCTGCAGACTTGTAACAACTAATACCATACAGCCACATCGTGTGAGGAGTAAACAATTTAATCTAGGTGTTAATAAAAAAATATCAGATGGATTAAAGAATTCAGGGTACATAGAACTCAGTATGTCAGTGTCAATGGCTGTCAATCTTCTTTT
>VKKT01000320.1:216882-228969 GCA_008038995.1 Haliotis laevigata
GCAGAATCAAATGCATGCATGCTGGTCTTGTCATGGTGAGTCCAGGTTCCGTAGAATCAAATGCATGCATGCTGGTCTCATCATGGCGAGTCCAGGTTCCCCAAAATCAAATGAATGCATGCTGGTCTCATCATGGTGAGTCCAGATTTCCCAAAACCAAATGCTTGTATGCGTATCTCCTCGTGAATCAAAATTACCCTGTACTCAATGCTTATCTCCTTGTGGTGATTCAAGAGTTCCCACTCATCCATGCTTGTCAGTGTTGGGACTTTGCGGCAGAATGCTGGTTGTTGATGTTTCTGGGAACAACTCCAAACAATGATATTCACCATAAGTGGAAATAATACAATGAAGTTATAATGCTCGAAACATTTAGACATAATGTCTTCTCACTGCAGCAAGAGATTCTGGACAAGGACGAACCATTGCAGAAGAGAGGTCTCTTAGGCACAGAGCTGAAAATCTTTATCAACACGACTGGAGTCAGCTCCATAGGATGTGGGTCAGTACAGCCACTAAGTCATATACCCGTGAACATCCTGGTTAGAATTGGTCTTCACCAACCCATGCTTGTCGTAAGAGGCGACTAAGAGGATCGGGTGGTCAGGCTCACTGGCTTGGTTGACACGTCATCACATCCCAATTGCATAGATTGATGCTCATGCTGTTGATCACTGGATTGTCTGGTCCAGACTNAATTATTTACAGACTGATGCCATATAGCTGGAATATTGCTGAGTGTGGTGTGAAATTAAACTTACTCAATAATATCCCAGACCATGCCCTGTTTGTGTGTTTGTTGTATACAGTCTTTGTCAGCCTTGCACAGTTTTACAGATGTAAGCACAGAGTCACCTACCAACCTGTAATGTGTAAGAAGTCATGTAATGATATGATTTCCTTAAACAAACCTTTTGGTTGTTAAACTCAAGGTACACATAGTTTTATGGGTGCTATGACATAAAAGGTTTATATGACCTGTTATCTTTATAGTGTGTATTTCATTGCTCATTGAATCTTGGTTCAAGAAGCATGTAATGTTTAGTTGGTAGATTGGCAGATTAGCCATTCATGTTGGAATAGGTCCCCAGCAATGTGTGCTTGTCATTGTTAGAGGTGGTCGTAACTTGGTTCATAGCATATACATGTGATCATTGCTCAGTTGTATTGATTGATTCTTTGGTTGTCAATATTTTCACTGTCTCATCCAGACGCAATTACTGACCCCTAAACCTCTGATAATGCTCAGTATAGTGGTGTACTGGTGACAATTTGGAATATTTATCTTTCTTACTTTGTAATGGTTTCACAATGACAAATTGTACTTACCGGAACACTAAAACTAAGGGCAGATCTCATTTTCGGAGCAGAACTGAGATGAAACATGCTTCACACAAGTCTACTGGTGAACTGGATTTTTTGAAAACGCTGAACAGAATTATTTTTCACTTCACTGAACTTCAGCAGTGGCAATAAGCTGAAAGTTAGGTATCAGTAGCCATCTCCTCTGTCTCCTCCATTCTCATCTCTTGCTGACTCATGTTACAAATAAAACATATGAAAGACAAATATCAGTAAAAGTCTACATTGCAGCTATATGTCATTGTGTTGCCAGGATTGTTAGTGGGCCATCTCACTTCCCAGGAATCTTTGTGGAGAAGGTGCGGCCCGGGGGACTGGCAGAAGAGGTTAACTTGGAGGTCGGGGATCAGATTGTAGAGGTCAATGGAACAAGTTTCCTGGGAATCACCCACAAAGAGGTAGAGTTACCTCCCCTACTTGACTCAGACACTTGCTGGTAGGAGTCAATAAATTTGTTGTTTTCTTTTCTGCAAACACAGCAGTATGTATCGTTATAAGCATGAGGTAAGTATTACCATGGAGAGGTTTTTGTGAAATAATGTAAGTTTTCTTTTTTTTTCATTGAAATATTGTCTGTGATCTCATTATAATCAGATCTTTTTTTCCTCTGGTATCTGTTGCAAACAATATTTGCAAACCAATCACAGGAAAGCAGGTGATGTGAACTTTCTAATCAGCCAATCAGTGTAGAGGCTTCACATTCTCTGTATGAAAAAGCAAAATATATATGCATATCTAATATCTGTGTCTAAAAAACTTAAGGTAAATGTACTGTTTAAAATGGGGAATAATTAATGACTTTGTATGGCATAAAACAGGAACATTTGTATTTTGTGAGGTTTTTATTTTGTTCAGACCAGGCTTTGAGACTGTCATTGGATCAGGTTGGCAAAAGTTTTTTGAAAGCTGACACATAATTGCTTGAAATACTTACACATTTCTGATGGTCGGAAAAGACTCAGGTTCTCTTGCTTTTCTTGATATGAGAGTCTTGATATTGGGGTAGCCCAGTGGTTAAAGTTCACAAGAAGATAGGTACTATGTCAGGTGTCTCTGTCATGATATTGCTTGAATATTGCTAAAAACGTATTCACTTACGCTTGATTTGGAGTAAAACTTATGAAATTGGAATCGTTCAAGAACAGTTTACTGATGCTATGTTTGTATACAGGCTGTGGTCACCCTGAAGAGTAGTACCCAGCTGAACATGGTCATCAAAAAGAAAGTTGTAAGTATATTTTATGTAATAACTCCATCCAGATGTTGATTTTGACCCGTGAAGATCCGGGTTAGAATTGGTCTTCTGCAATCCATGCTTGTTGTAGGAGGTGACTAACGGGATTGGGTGGTGACTAACAGGATTGGCTGACTGGGTTAACACATGTCATTGTATTCCAATTGTGTAGATCGATGCTCATGCTGTTGATCAGTGGATTATCTGGTCCAGACCTGAATTATTTACAGACCATCGCCATATAGCTGGAATATTGCTGAGTGCTGCGGAAAACTAAACTGACTCTCGCTGTTTTGAATCTGTTTATCACAGCTGATAGTTACAGACAAATGAAGCAGTCATAAAATATTACTAATTGCTCACAACTGGCCACAATATGACAAAAGTAAAATTTCACCCCAAAAAATTGAATAAGGCTTTTCTTGAAATTGCAAGTTTGAAAAAGAATAGATAGATTCTCATACCCTGATTTCATTAAAACAAGAAGATGCTACCATTGAATATATTTTAACCCGTTTGTAAATGGCTTCAAATATCAGATTTTCCCTGATTGTGATTTTTGTCTGCCAGGACCATACATGTCCTGGGTTTCTACAATGTGGTTAACATATATGATTCACGCAAATACCATACTGCTTTGACATCATTGTCTTGTATCTTAGCTATGTGACAATCAGTTTGATTGTCCTTCATGCACACAGAGACCAGGTTGTCGGCTAGTGCCTTTTGCTATTTAGGGATTTTAGAATTTAATTTATTTTTTTTCACATTTCCATAGCAACCAGTTTGACACTGTTCATATTGGTGTGATAGTCTGGAATATGCCTCTAAAACTAATCTGTAATTTTCATGAAATTTTTCAAACGCTAAGACCAGATTGTCAACTGGTTCCTTTTGTTATGTAGAAATTATTAGAATTTATGGTGTTTCCATTTCCATGGCAACAACTTTAACTTTGATGTTGGTGTGTACCTAACAAAATTAACCGCCTCCGCGGTGTAGTGGTTAGAGCGCCCACCCAGAGAGCAGAATGTCACAGGTCCCCGCCATGTCAAACCAAAAGACGTTAAAATATGGTACTTGTTGGTCCCTGCCTGGCGCTCGGCATTAATGGGTTAAAAAAGGACTGTTCGGCTCGGAGTCAGTGTAATGTGTCTGAGTGGGGTAATCATGTTTAGCTGTAGCATGGTATCTCAGTGAGCTACCACTATAAAACCAGCTTAAGTCTGGGCTAGTACAAGCTTTGACTAATTTTGTATTTGGACAGAAAAGGTAGTCAGATTAAACAGTGTGATGATTTGATCTTTGATCTAATTTGTGGGGGCTGAGGAGATTTGTCACCTTCCAGGACGTTTGTTTACAATAGTACTTGTTTCGATACTGGATTAGAATACTTCCAATGCAACTAATGATTGTGCCTAGGCGCAACTTATTGGATCAAGTTACATGGTTCATAGTGTGTCATTGTCCCCTGACCAACTTTGGTTATTGCTCATAGTAACAATCACTGATTTGTCTGGTCCAGACTTGATTATTTACTGGTTTCTATGATATGATATAACTGGAATATTGCCCAGTGTAGCATTATGAACATATATACATGTCCTATTTTAACAAAACGACAATATGAGAGCAATCAATATGTTTTAGGGGCTGCCATTGTTCCAACATGGCCGACAGAGACAGAGGAAGCCAGAGCCAGCTGCCAGTTTTAAGCCTACTATTGTGTCTGAGGAGCCTATAGCTACTCCTGCGCCCGATTCACGGACATCGTTTCGTACTATCCAAGAGACCAATCAGGTTGTGAGCAGCAGGTACGGTTACGATGTGCAGAAACGACGGGTCAAGTTTGATGACCATGTTTACTATTAGACATCCATCACGATGATCGGGGCTAGGAACATTCAGTAGAGATATGCCAGGCTGGATGTTGACAGTGAGATCCTGGTGATCGCCACTGTACCAAACTAACAAGATTTTGCACTAACATTGCAGTTTTGTAGTTCTGGATATATATACTAACATTGTTTTTATGGTAGCTAAGAATAGATGGACTCATTCTTCATTCTAAGCTATAGTGTGACCCTGCCAATCCGGACACTGTGTTATGAAATCGTCCAGATTAACAAACATCAATTTTAATGCTTTTTATATGCAGAGTAATGTCCCTTGTACATGAAATTGTTCAATGTAGTATTTGTCCACACAGTGGCGTCTGTACTAAGGTTTCCTAGCAAAGTACTAATCTACCTAAGTCCTGTGTGAAGTGATGCTGAAATGAGACCTCTCTACAGTCTCTAGGGAGATGACAAGACAGGTGCAGTGTACTCATCATGTCTGAAGTGGGTTGGTGTGTATGTGTGAAAACGACTAGAAAGGAGAGCAATATCCCAAGTTCAGATGATGTTTCTTATTTACCATTGGCAGTTCTTTGAGGGGGAACCATTTGAATGATGAATTATCATTGATCTGTTTTGTACTTATCATGTGTCAAAAGTTCACCTAACATTGCATCATGAGTAGCCCCTGAAGATCCGGGTTAGAATTGATCTTCAGCAACCCATGCTTGTCACAAGGGGTGGTCAGGCTCGCTGACTTGGTGGACACATATATTGTATAGATCTATGCTCAGGTTGTTGGTCTCTAGACTGTCTGGTCCAGACTCGATTATTTACAGACCACTGCCATATAGCTGGAATATTGCTGAGTGCGGCCTAAAACAACAAGCAAACAAAAAAACAGCATCATGAGTCAGATGATGAGGTGAGGTCCTGAGACATAGCCTGTTATCACATTGTGTGGTGTTATACTGATCATTATTTTCAGGACCAATGCTTGGAATATAATGAGCACAAACTGTTGATATCATGAAATCTGAAATTATGGCTAAAGTAAATCTGAAACAACATATAAAACCTTTTTTGAAGAAATGACCTGAATTGATGTAAAATCTGAATAGTATTGCAAGAAATAGATTTTCAATGACATTTGGGAAAGTGGTTAGAATGAAACAATGAGAATTTAATGTAAATATTACATGTAAATCAATGTTTCTTATGTATGTACACAGTGAAATATTACTTTATACTGGAGCAGTGGTTATAGAGATTTGAGATCAAGCAGATCAGACGGAAATATGACCCTCTTTAGATGTGACAGAAATGCTTTTCAGGCAGTGTTCAACATATTTCACTAACCTTGTTAGATTCCAAATGAAATGTGATGGATAATGAAAAATGTTACAGTCTCTTTTTCTAGCTTTCACTGCACAAAGCTATGAGTCCCCATTAGCCCCATCATAGCTCCCAGAATATTAGAAAACCATTGTTTGTGTCCTCTCAACTGCATCTGATGGTAGCAGATACGAGAAATATTGACCATGTTTTCAGATTCTGATTGGGCAATGGCCATTATTCCCTACTCAGCTAAGTGGGATGTGTGTTAATATGTGCTGTGGCTGTGAGGCTTCTGCTGTGATGTCAGATACATATCTGTGCGGAGCTGAGTACCGTAGAACAGTGCTGATGATAATGGTGATGATGGAACCATAGAAACAAGTGACAGTGCAATGAGTGCTTTGAGCTTTGGCATCACTGAAGTACTATTTCGATAGGGTGACCGTTTCCAAGTACACTGACCCTTCCTAAATCGACTTCAGATTTTCCTTAAATGTTTATCAAATGTATATTACATTTTCAATTCTAAATAGCCTGGTTATACTACCTTATTGTCTTGTAGAAGCAACCATGTTCTTACATTCCTAAATATAATGTCAAATCAGCTATGTGTTGTTCAGTGCTTGTCAAGACATGTTCATGTCCAAATATCACAGTCCCAGTGTTTTATCTGTAATGTTATTTTCACTTAGTGAATGTGATGACATTGGTGCAAATTTATGTATTTTTTTTGGTCAAGGAGTAGTAAAGTAGGTGGTGCTTAAAAGTATGTGTGTATAACATACAATTAACAATTTCAAGGTTTTTGAACTCTCAACAGAAGTTTTGAGAAAATACTAATTTATTTTTGGCAGTGACAGAAAACTAAATGATGTTTTTCGTCCTTTTCATATTCAGTAATTTCCCTTTACAATTGACTGTGTCAGTTGAGTAAGTTTCTTAAATTTTAGGCTCAAATCCTTTTGATAGCCCCTTGTATAAATACATGCATCTGATGCAACTTATCAAACAATACTTATTCATAAGTGATTCAAACCAACAAACAAACAAGAATGAAATTTGGAAAGTTCTTTTTATGTGTTCTCTTCACTGAGTGTAAATTTAAATGTGAATCAAAACATGATGTGTTAATTATTGTCATAATTTTTAAATTGTTAGACCATCGAATCTGGCTTAAAGAGGTTGACAAGACAAGTTCAGATATGTATTTTGAAAACCAGTAAGACAGTTTGAAATTACTGTTGTGTGTTTGTTTGGGGTCCATCTACTGATAAGAATTTTTTCGCCAAAATATTATAAGATTAGGTCTCTTATCTACCACCCTGAATTCAATATTTTTTCATTTGAGTTTAATCTTTCCACTGTTAGAAGTTAATGAATGCTTTTGATGTGGGTTTAGTCACCCGCAACAAATGATCAATATCCTTTGAGAATAAATTAGAAATTTATGCAAAACCAGTGAAGAAAGCAATGATTGCCATCAGCTGTATGCATGAATCTGAGATGAAAGTTTTATTTGTGGACATGTTTCATAAGAGTGCTCTCCCTTTGATTGGCACAAGTCGGAGATTTAAGAAGGTGTCTCTAAATCATTGAAAACTCATAGTTCAGTCAAATATCTCCTTTCTGACATCTATGGAACCTTGAAGTGAAAATAACTCATCAGAAGATTTTTCTGCATGTACAGAAAGATGTATTACTTTTCTTATTGATATGGAAATAAACAAAGATAAATACAAACATTTTGTCAAAGTCACTGCATTGTTCAGAAGTGTGCAGAATTTTATTTTATGATTTCACTGTTGTTTAAAAAGAAATGTTTGTCATCTTTTTCTCATTTGTTGTGATCTTTAAATAAATAAATAAGTACAGATAAATACTCTCATCTGATGTTGATCTGTTCTACAGTGAAAGATTGAGTTGTTTCAGAATAGATGTCATAGTAGTTATGATTTAGCAACTTATCTGCATTGCCAACTCACAAATAAGGAACCATTAGGAATTTTCCAAAGTATTATATCTCCATTCTATTATAAATTCCCTGGAGCAATCACACCTAAAGTTTTGGAATTGATATCACCTCCCTCTTTCTTATCACCATCTTAACATGGAACTTGAATCTTCTATACAAGTTTCAGGTCCAGGTATAATAGACGTGACTATGTATATGTTGGTGGAGAAAGCCTTTGGTACATTAAATCTGATCACAAGATTGTTAGGAATGTTGTTTTAGCTAGACAATATCTTTTGCTGCATATTAAGGTAGGGAAGGGATGTTTTATGTGCTATCATGTATTATCTGTTATATGTGAGAAATTGTTGGATGACTATCTTGTCATCATGTCATTCTAACAAGTCAAAATAAAATTATTGTGAGCAACCGGGTCCAGGGTATATATCAACCTAGAATTGACATATAATTCCCAGGATCACAGAGGATGGGATGACTAGGCTGTGTTTTACACTTGTGTATGTAGGTGTATGTGTTCTGATGCTTACTAGAAAAAAAGTTAAAAAGAGCAATTCCAACTATAAGGAATATAATGTACAGTAATACAAAAATTGCAAACTCTTCTTTTCAAGAAATATTCATTTTTCTAGCGATAACTATCATTTAGTTTTGATCACATGGTTACATTGTGGATGAGGTTCTTCAGTCATGTGACTGTAGGTAGCCATGTTTAGCAGTGTGTGCTGCATTTGTAATTACTTCCAGTGGACTAAAAGATACAAAGCCTGCACATGTAGTATTTAAAGCGCTCATGACTTCATTTGAGATGCACCCACCGCTAAATATAACTGACTGCATCACCGTAGGTCCAGCATCAAATTGTAGGAGGCAAAATGATGATATCTTAAATTGTCAGGGTTGTGTTTAATTTTCTCAGTGTCAGTTTGTCAACCATGTCATATACATTTAAGTTGATACACATGGACCCATTGAAGTTGTGGGTAAAAAAAACATCCCAGAAACCTGTTGTCATAAGAGACAACCAACAGGTTCCTGTTTCACAGAGCAATCTTAGCACTTGGACTGCCGTAACTCTATGTTAAAGTATGGGAGTTACGATAGTCGTAGCGCTATGATCGCTTTGTGAAACAGGGCGCTGGATAGTTTGGCTAGCATCTGGAAATGGTTGATTTTTGTATCCTTACTTTATAGGGTAATGATCATGATGTCCATCACTGGATTGTCTGGTCCAGACTTTTTATTAACAGATACCCATTGTATATCTCTAATATTGCTAATATTGTGTTGAACAATATGAGTGAGTGAGTGAGTTTAGTTTTACACTCCTTTATGAATATTCCAGCAATATCATGGAGGGGGGACACCAGAAATGGGCTTCACACATTGTACCCATGTGAGGAGTCGAACCCGGGTCTTGGGCATAACAGGCAAACGCTTTAACCACTAGGCTACCCCATCGCCCCGTTAAACAATAAACATGACATGTGGTAGATTTTAGTTGAAGTCAAGGACTCAGTGTATGAAGTGTGTGCTGTTATGAATTGTATAAGAAGAGGTTCACAATTGGGTGACAAACGGGGTGAGTGTAGATGGAAATACCAGTTTGGTTCTCATTTGATGTTGTCATTTATTCCGACTGTGTGGTGTATAGATAGTAGCAGTAGATTTATTAGGAATTTGCTAATTTCCTATTTTCAGTAAAACAGTCGTTATTATTGTACCCAAATTATGACTGTGCTTTATAGATTAATTAATTTGGAAGTCAGATTATGTTTTGTATTTGTAGGTTAGTTATTATGTAAATTTTAATTAGCATTAGCAGAGAAAATATATCAATATTATATTGGTGTATGGTCTCTGGCATTTGTGAATTAGTGCAGAATGAGCTTGTGCTTATTGTCAGAATCAACAAAAAAGAGATCAGTCTGGTTGCAATGTGTGACCTGCCTGTGTGGCACCATTGCACCCAACTGCCTGGATAGTGCCTCATGACATCGACTACTGGTTGTTCTAGTCCAGATTTGATTAATTTCAGGACACCATGATATAGCTGTAACATTGTGGACATAATCCCTCACTCATTCAATCACTTATATATTGGCATGGTTCTGTTTGTTTGTTAGGAAGCTCTGATAGATGCTTTTGTTTGTGTGTTGATAAGTCACAACTAATTCGTGATATTGTTTTGCTCAAGTTCTCATAGTATAATTGTAGTCAACAGAGCAGCAAGTATGATGTTATTTACAAATAACTGATGCATTTTCTCGTACCAAAAATTATCATAAGAAAAACATATTGAATACACATGAGTTTTAAAGTTTATAAGTTTGATGAGTGAAAAATGGTAACTGTGTCCATTAAAATTGCTTTAAAGAAATCAGTATCTTTCGCTCTCTGGAAAATGTCTTCAGTCCTCGTATATCATGACCAGATTGTGACTATGTTTGTTTTATTGCAGCACTCCTGAGCCACCAGACATCCCTTCTTTGGATCAAGAAGAGCTGATTCAGCAGCATCTCAGTGAGACATTTATACACATTTATACACAAGGATATAGGGAAATATGGCTTATATCATATTCTCTAATTATAGCAGAATATATTGAAATCTTAAATCTGGGTAAATTAGGTTTCACTATATCTAGGTGAGTGAGTATGGCTTTACACCACTTTTAGCAATATTCCAGCAATATAACGGCAGAGGACACCAGAAATGGCCTGCACACATTGGTTATAATGAACTCAAATTGACCCCTTTAGTTTGTTACAAACAGTAGGTTACTGTTTGTCATATTCAAACTCCAAGGAGTATGTTTGCCAGTTTTAGTATACAGTGTATTTGTGATTCAAAGTTTTGTTTTCACAGAATCAAACCGACCAAAATTCATGACAACTGTGATGGTTGAAACACCCCGCCAACAGCCACCACAGGAGGAGCCCCACCTCCCACCACCTCCTCCCCCAGAAGAACTAGAGGCTACGACCTCATTCTCAGCATGGTCAAGTGAGAATGATGCTGTTGACGACACTGAGGCTCCAAACCAGGTGGAGACTCCAACTGAAGATTGGCATGAAGAAATGACATTCTCACATCAGGTATGACATAAATCTGAATGGGGTATATATCATTTCCTGGAAAGGAATGTGAAGGATGAGAATGGAATCGGGAGTGGTCATTTTATGAAATATATACTCTGGCGTCTGTAGGAGTGACTATGTATTTCTGAATGTTTGTGTGCTTCTTTCAGCCTGAGGGGCAGTGGGGTAGCTTAGTGATTTGCTTTCCCTCGTCATGCTGAAGATTCAGGTTGATTCCCCACATGGGCACAATGTGTGAAGCCCATTTCTGGTGTCCTCCTCCATGATATTGCTTGAATATTACTAAAAAGGGTGTAAAACTAAACTTACCCTTTCAGCCTGTGCAGCTTGGTGGGAAGGCAGCTATCTTAGCTGCCCGTCAAGCCAAGAATATGGGGCCAACTCTCCTCGGGCCCAGCAACATGGCCACCTTCACCAACATGGAAGACATACAGAATCCTTATTCCCTGGTAAGTGGCACAACTATCTGATAATATTCCATGTTAATGTTTCTTCAAAGAATTCTGTAGCCCGTGAGGAACCATGCTGGGAGAAAGCCCACAGAGAGTCCAGTTCATAAATACGAAGATTTGATACTTTCGGTATGTGACCAGGTTGACAAATTGGTACTTGTTATAATATTAGACTCTAGTTTCCTGTTCAAGACTTATTGAATTATTCATAGGCCAGGTTGGGAATACTGTCAATACAGAATAAGATCTGAGATTTGTCTTTTCCACAGAACCTGAATTTATAAAACTTCAAAGAAAATAGACTAGGCTTTGACTAGTTTATAAAGCTGCTTTCTGTTATATTGGAAACCTATTTCATTAAAAAATCTTTCAATGTGTTCATTTTTTAGACAAGTGATAGTCAACAATTATCTTATTTTATCATTTTTGACAAGACTGTATTGTGTCCCATTGTCACTATGCCAGAACAAGGGAGACAACCCATGTTAACCAAGATGGCTGATTTATATTACACAGTTGTGTTTATTTTAAGGCTAATACTGCTTCCCACGTGCCTTGTATCAGATAGCTTTAAGTACATGACAGAATAGGGAATGTTTAGTTGTTACATATTTTGCTTCCAATTTGACTATTTCTTCTAATTGCCTTGTTGTGCAGTTTCCCCCTGAGGTGTCAGATGGCAAGGATTTGAGTGTGATCACCATTGGAGTAGGGGAGGTAAGTTCTGACTGGTCAGTGAGTGAGTGAGTTTAGTTTTACACCGCACTCAGCAATATTCCAGCTATATGGCGGC
>VKKT01000320.1:245715-261599 GCA_008038995.1 Haliotis laevigata
GTCAGCGAGCCTGACCACCCGATCCCGTTAGTCTCCTTTTACGACAAGCATGGGTTACTGAAGACCAATTCTAACCAGGATCTTCACAGGAGACAATCATGGGTTACTGAAGACCAATTCTAGCCCGGATCTTCACAGCAGACAAGCATGGGTTACTGAAGACCAATTCTAACCCGGATCTTCACAGCAGACAAGCATGGGTTACTGAAGACCAATTCTAACCCGGATCTTCACGGGTTCAGTCAGTTGTAATGAATGGGCAACAACATCATATGTCAAGCAATTGCATGTTCATTTCATCACTTGGTTAAGTTAGTTTGTTGTGTAACGACACTGGCAATATCTCTATCATGTGGCGGACGAATCTGACACAACAAACCAGTGGTTGATGTCATGAACAACGTTCTATGAGGGCGGAGTACAACTACATGCAAGCCATCTAGTCACTCTGCCTGACTACCCTGAGTCTGTCTCACAGTCTCTGAACCATATTATTTTCCCTACTGTCAAGCCCTTTCTGCAATGATAAAGCTCTACATGAAGCAAGTCTAGATTTCCTCAGGTTCAGAATTTCAGGTCTCCCTGGGGTTCCTTTTCAATTTTTATGGGTCTCTTTGTTACTATCAAAATTATATATATTCAGAGACTTGGCGTTAGTCTAGACTACCCCGAGTAGCCTGTTGGTTAAAGCGTTTCCTCGTTAAACCGCAGATCCGAGTTCGACGCCGACATGGCTGCGATACGTCAAATCCAATGGTATTCTTAATACGTAGGATAACTGCTGAAAGCTTCCTAAAACCCGATGGATTTCATGTACTGAACTTTTTTCCGCATGACATTAATAACTTCTTTGTGAAATTTGTTTAAGAGAAAAGACTTTTTTTCAACTGATTCATTTTCGTGACAATAATTGAATCTTTTAAACAAACACATCTCACACAGTCGCGGATACCTACTATTAAATGAATTACAATCCACAGTAGATAAGAGTTATCTATTAGTTTTCTTCAAAGTTTCATTTTGTTGGCTTTGAGTAATCTTCGTCGAACACACTCGCCTACAGTCGGTATAAATGTGTTACCTTGTGAAAAAAGCAGAAATTATAACATGATCTTATCTATAAACTTCCCACAATTTGTTTAAATAAATTGAAAAAGGGGACACGTCGATGAATAAGTAAACCTACTTATTATGTTTTCTGATGTTTTTTAGGTAATTATTGAATAAATAGACCAGTCCTTTACGTTTTAAGTTGATTTATTTCAAACGACATGTACATGTAACTAAATAATATTGAATAAAAGTTTTCTATCTCGTTTATCAAATCCACTCGAATCTTTACAGTTAAAACTCCCCAAGTTCAGTCGCCTTTAAAAAATCGTTTCAACATTTTTTTAAAGTGTTTAAATTTAATCAGTTCTGGAATTTTGAAACTCATTTATTCTCATGGTGTAAAACATTTTTTCAAAATTTATAAAATCTACTTCCTTGAAACATGTTATTGTAACGTCATTTGATGGCATTAAACCAAGCAGACATAGGTGTGAAGTTTCATTTTTCTAAATTGTTCTTTTTTTATTTATTCCCCCGTGTTGCAACGCTAGACACATTGACGAATCGCCATCATCAAGATTTAAAAATCAAATCACATCAGCCATCATCCACACTCCGCACGGCCTATTGGATGTTCTCCAGGGCACACTTCTTGCTCCACGCGTATTCGGACATGACGCTATTAACAAAAGTGTTGCGCTGCTCCCATGGTGTTTGTGAAATTATATTTCCTCATCCCCAAATGGGTGCCTATACTAGACACTGACATTTCAAATTGACCCGAGTTTTCAAACTGATTATTTTTTATTATCTTTATTACGGCGAATTTGATGGAATCACCTCTACTAAGTCGAGTCTGTTACCCTAATGATTTGAATTTAATTTGCAGCAAAAGCCAGGCCCGACAGGCGTGGAAGATTTTGCGGATAATATTCGTAGAGGCACGTTGTAATTGAATTAGGTAGCCTAACTTGACCCACGCCTGACATACAATTGCTGAAATTTGAAACCATTGATAGGGCTGTTAATTGTATTCCCGCCGCTAAATCCAATATATTTTCATAATACTTTTGTGAAATGCGTTCTACAATGCCGATCCGTCTCCCATTCCACACTAACAGTCTAGTTTGATCTCAGTCATTGAATCTCTATGGATAGTATTCACCTTCGTATCGCTACATTCAATCGTAACTTCTCCCGAACGGGATCCCTTTGACAAATGAACTTTAAAATCTACACTGCCAGCAAGGGGAGACAACTCAGTCTGTGCTGGGGTTAACTGGTGGCTTAGTTTGGTCGACAGAGAACGCTCGCGATCAAGCCAAATTGCTTCCTCTATTTTTCATAAGGTGGCCTAATAAAGAAAAAGCCTAATTGGAAAGCGAGACCCGGCCCTGCACACATGCATTGTACAACGTTATAAGAGGTATCAGGATGAAAGATCCGCGATTTGTCGCCAAGAAATCGAACCCAGTCCTACTTCAATCAAATCCCAACCCATAACAACTTTCAGAAGTTTTAATTGAACAAGTTTTACCCATCGCATGACAATTACATTGCAGAGTTTGTTGAAATTAAGATTTGACGTGAAGGAAACAGTCAATTCTGCTTGATTAACTAACTGAATTTGAGACAGGTTCCCTGTATAAAGCTTAGACCATAACTTTGGACGACCAATGTCGATCAACTAATCGCCTGTCCTAGTTGCACCTTCGTCAGTCTTCTTGATGGTATTTACATAGTTGAGGTTCGTGCCATTGGTTGACGTTGACGATGTATACTGCTCAGGTTATATACTACACACAAAAAGTTAAAGAACTCCCAAGTTGTCTTGACTATAGTTAGTCTGTATTGTTACCCACAGCCGTCCAGTCTTTAGTGAGTGTAGTTTTATGCCGCACTCAGCAATATTCCAGCTATATGGCGGCGGTCTGTGAATAATGGAGTCTGGTCCAGACAATCCAGGGATCAACAGCATGAGCATCGATCTGCGCAATTGGGAACCGATGACATGTGTCAACCAAGCCAGCGAGCCTGACCACGTTAGTCGCCTCTTACGACAAGCATGGGTTACTGAAGATCACAATTCTAACCCGGACCTTCACGGGTATGTCCAGTGTTTAACTTGTTTTGTCCGGTATATGCGGAGTTAAGAACTAAAATGGACAGAGTGAGTCTGATTTTACACCGTTTTAGAATATCCCAAATAGGCGTGCGTGCGTGTGTGTGTGCAGGGGTGCGCTCACCCCTTTTGTCCTGAAAGTTTATTAAATGACCTTTGAAACTATCGTGAAAACGGGTGAAAATGAACTGTGCACCCACCCTTTCTCAAAAAGCTGTATCCGCCCTGCTCCAGAAATATCACGGCAGGGGCCCCAAGAAATGGGCGTCACACATCGTACCCATGTAGACAGTCGAACCCGGGCCTTTGGCGTGATGAGCGAACGCTTTAACTACCATGCTACCCCAATGTCGTTTAAGTCAGGAAAACCATTTGGTGGCCTTTAAATGATCGAGCCTTGCAATTAGCACGGAAATTGTGGTTGGCACTGATTCGCGCTTTGGGTATGGTGGCCCAAAATGAGACTTTTCCACAAAGTGATCGTGGCGCCGAAGTGACCGTAACTCCCATCCTTTGACATTGACTTACGACTGTCGTAGGGCTACAGACCTCGTTTAACAACGCTTTCGTAGCGTTACGATTGTCGTTATCTATGTTACAGTATAGAGGGTACGACAGTCGTCGCGCTACGAAAGCTTTGTCCAGGTATTTTGTAATAACGTAATTCAGAGCGCTCTTGTAACGTGGGTCCAATGAGAGAGATACTAAAGAATATAGAAGACTAACATAGTTTTGTGATATCTTACTTACATACATAGCTAAAGCAATTTTTCATCGCCTTCTCGTCGGTCCCAGTGTCACCGAATAGATGTTTTAATGACTGAGTGAGTTTTACGCCGCACTCAGCAATATTCCAGCTATATTGCGGCGGTCTGTAAGTAATCGAGTCTAGACAAGACAATCCAGTGATCAACACCATGAGCATCCATCTACGCAATTGGGATATGATGACATGTGTCAACCAAGTTAGCGAGACCCGTCGCCACTTACGATAAGCATGAGTTACTGAAGATCAGTTCTAGCCCGGATCTTCACGGGGGATTGTATGTTTACTTGTTTGTTGTTTAACAACGCTCTCATCAATATTTCAGCTACATGGCTCCGATCTGTAACTAATCGAGTCCGAACCAGGCAATCCAGTGATTAACAGCACGAGCATCGATCTACGATGTCATGTGTCTACCAAGTCAGCGAACCTGACCACCCAATCCTGTTAGTGGCCTTTTACAAACAAATGTTGTTGAAGACCAGTTCTAACCCGGATCTTCACGGGTCCACAGGAACGCAACCGTACACTTGCTGCATCAAGTAATATACTGTTGAGGAGGAGGTGGTGAGTGGATGAGTGAGTTAGTTTTACGCCGCTTTTAGCAATATTCCAGCAATATCATGTCGGGGGACACCAGAAAAAGGCATCACACACTGTACTCATGTACGGAATGGAACCCAGGTCTTCAGCGTGACGACGATTTAACCACTAGGCTACCCCACCGCCCCTAGGAGGAGGAGGCGAAGTGGGCTAACGTTGGATTCAACGTTGTTTCACGTTATATTGCGACGTGCACGTCTGTGTATGTACAGGAACACTACCTATAGTTGATCTTAATTGTTAATGTATTGGGTCGTGACACTAAATTTATGAAACTGGTTGAAATTTCACTGATCTTTGTGCGGTATAAATAATGTAACTTAATGTTACGATAACAGTTGACTTTTCAGAAGCGCACGATCAGCCAGAGCCGCTCAACAATTGCATCTCTAATGGTGCGGTAATGAAATAATATTCTTGGTAGTTAACACTGTTTTACATTATTATCAAATTAACCTCTACATGATTTTAAATTATAAATTCAGATGTGAAAGATACTTCTGAAATGGGATTGTAACATTGTTCAGTTGTGAATTATATGTAGATTGATCCCTAAGGTTGTCGTGTACAAAACCTTGAGGCAACGATTATTTAATTGTAAGGCTAATAACATTACTTGAGAAATGAATATAGAAGTCCCTTTGAAGGATATGGTCCTTGATAGCTCCAGTGCTAGTCCCTTGCCACCCATAATAGACACCCAGGAATGAATATCAGATATGATTGGTACAATTATAAATCATACGTCGTCTCTCGGGGACGAAGACGCGCCTTTGGCTCGTGCTGCACGTGTTTCTACATATGCACGTGCTATCGGGCAAAGAATGTGACGCTCAAGACACATGAAATACGTCATAAATTTGCTTAATTTCAGAATTTGAGACTAAAGGATGCATACACGTGTTTGCTAGGCTGCCATTAATTGTTCGTCGAATTCGTTTGTGTTGCATGATGTTATCATTCCCGACCCAAAAGGAATCTTTAAACTCACGGGGTTGAACGATTATATATACAGTGCATAATATTTTGCAATTTTGTCCTTCTTGTACAAGAAAGATCAGAAAACAGTTTAGCTAAGTTTAGGTATTAGTGGTCTTGATACAACGTGGGGCAGTGGGAAAGCCCAGTGGTTAAAGCGTCAAGCCGAAGATCCGGGTTCGATTCCCCACAATGGGTACACTGTGTGAAGCCCATTTCTGGTGTCCCCCGCCGTGATATTGCTGGAATATTGCTGAAAGCGGCGTAAAACCATACTCACTCACTCATTGCTCGGATATTGCTGAAAGCGACGTAAACCTAAACTCACTCATTTGATACAATGTATTGATTTTGATAAGAAAATAAAACTCTGTCAGGTCCGGGAACTGTTTCTATGTACTTTGTGGGGGGAAACTATTAAGTGATGCACTATTAGGTTGTGATCTGTGAAGATCCGGGTTAGAATTGGTTTTCAGTAACCAATGCTTGTCGTAGGAGGCGACTAACGGGATCGGGTGGTCAGGCTCGCTGACTTGGTTGACACTTGTTATTGTATCCCAATTGCGTAGAACGATGCTCATGCTGTTGATGACTGGATTGTCTGGTCCAGAGTTGATTATTTACAGACCGCCGCCATCTAGTTGGAATATTGCTGAGTGCGGCGTGAAACTAAAATCTCACAGCCCCCACCCCCTTTTTGATCTGCCAATGGAGTGAGTATGGGTTTACTCCGCTTTCAGCAATATTCTAGCAATATCAGGGTGGGGGACACCGGTAATGGGCTTCACGGCTGCTTAAGTGAAACAGATTGCTGAGCGAGAGGGTGTTTGGATTGATGAGTGAGTGTAGAATGAAAAAGCGTAAATTGTTGAGTGATTGAGTGAGAGTGAGAGTGAGAGTGAGGAAGTTTGTGATGGAAAAAGGATGTTCAGGATAGCAAACCTTACAGCTTAAAAACTGACTGCCATAATGGCTAAATGTTCAAAATATGATGTCATGCTTCTCCACTGAAACAGGTTATAGCGTTCGTTCTTGACGGGTTATTAGGCTTAATTTATTGTGTGTTGTTTGGTGAAAGAGCCTGTGACGAGCAACTCGCTTGGTCGTATAATACATTACACAACCGGTTCTCAAAGACACAACAGACCTTTTTCCGAAACAGCTGTTTCACAGGCACCTGCCACGGATAATGTATTTGCGATACGTGGCTTACAAACAAATCACTCACTCAGTAATAATAATAATGATAATCTCAATATCGATAAATATTAATAAAAACGCGCATATATATTGTCCCAAACACATCGTTGGATTGAAAAAAAAAACATTTGAAAATTATGACATTAACATGAAAAGATCACTATTTCAAAATATGTTGCCATAAAATATATTAGAGATAACTATTCAAAATCATGTGTGATAATTATAAACATATATCACTGATAAAGCGAGCGAACTCAACCATGACACGCGAAAAGCGTGCCTGGTGTGACGAACGGCCACGTGAGGCACGTGAAAATCATTATTCAGTCATTCGTTGTTTACTTCATGTCGCTGACGAATCTACACGTGGTAACGCATTGAGGGAATGGCAGTCGTATCAGAAAGTATCCCACCTGAAAGAATGCAGTTGAAACATGCAAAAAGTAATTGTAAAATTTTGTGAAACTGGAAATATAAGACATTTAGAGAAGAATGTCAAAGAACCAAGAAGCCCCTTATCTATCGTAGTGTTTGTTCAGTATCTGCAATCGAAGACCGGGGTACAGCGGTGTAGCGTCAACTTGGGGAATGGAAGGTCGGTGGATCGATCCCGAGCAGTGTCATACCAAAGACATTAGAAGGTACTTGGTGGTATCCTGCCTGGCATTTTGCGTTAATATTATGTCCCAGTGCGTATTCAAGCCTGTACGGTAGCCTTATGGTTAAAGCGTTCGCTCGTCCCGGGTTCGATGCCTTACATGGGCACAATGTGTGAAGTCAATTTCTGGTGTCCCCCGCCGTGATATTGGGGAATATTGATAAGAGCGGCGTAAAACTAAAGTCGCGTTCTCATGTTAAAACCTGCGACATGGCATCAGTGAACTCGAACTATAAAACCGGCATTAGTCCGGACTAATATAAGCATCCATTGAAGCAGACAGGGTCCCTTTTAACATCGGTGGGTGGTTGGATAACCTAGTGGTTAAAGCTTTAGCTCGTCACACTGAAAACCAGGGTTCGATTCCCCACATTGGTACAATGTGTGATGCCCATTTCTTGCGCCCCTGTGATCGGTATTGAATGAATATTGCTAAAAGCGGCGTAAATCTAAACTCGCTCACTCACTCACTCATTTCAACACAAATGAGTGAGTTGTGTTTTACGCCGCTTTATATTGAAGCAATACTGCGACGGGGCTCCAGATATAGGCTTCAGACATTGTGACTGACTGACTTTAGTTTTACGCCGCTTTTAGCAATATTTAACCAATATCACAGCGGGGGACACCAGAAATAGGCTTCAGACATTGTACATTTGTGACGTTCTTTAAGCTTAAACACATCAAATTAAGCTTCATGATCACATGTCTATTTGTCTTGATTTTGCCTCTTTTTCTGTCAATACGTTTTTCCTGCCGTGTGTACCCAGACACACCGATGCACCAAACAGCACGCATCGAAACCGCCAATATTTCCCATAAAACAAGCAATTAAAAATACTTTTGAAACGTGTTTACTTTGTTAGTGAATGTTGTCAGATATGCTATGCACAGATGCACCCACAAACATCCCATCAGGTGAGCAAATACCGCAAATCTAAAGTCAATCGTTTTCAAAATTGCATCGCAGTCAACACCATTATTTTTGCATTTGGAAGTCAGCCATAGACTTGTACTATGCGCTTTTAGATGTTCCGCTCAACACACCTTTATTGTTGGAGAAATAAACCCTAGGGCTGTCAAGTGAGAAGTTTTATGTGGGAGTTATCGATATTATGGAGCTGGATTTGTAATCATAGTAAGTGGACAGCGTTTTAAACAGGTACTGTAGTTTGCTGATGTAATCAGTGGCAAGTTTGAACAGAAGATCATAATAGCTTTGCAGTTAAGCTGAAGAGACAAACTCTCGTTTATACAGTCATGCGATACTTTCAACAGAAATACTCGCTGCTTGACTGAATTTAGGATCGAGTGAAATACTCGGTTGCTACATATAGTTCTCTAAAGTTTGATGCAAAGATAGAATGTCCTTTTAATGTTTTGTTTTTTAACTTTCTGGAGGAGGTAGGGCGGGTGAGGTGGGCTGTGGTGGTTGAAGGTTGCACGGTTTGCCAAGGAACATTACGTGACGTATTCGGGCGGGGAGTAGCCAAGTTGTTAAAGCGTTCGCTCATCACGCCGAAGACACGGGTTCGATTCCCCATATGGGTGTGTAGCCGGGTGTGGTAGGTAATGTCCAGCCACTGGACTGCTAGTCATAACATCGGCAGTTCTTTGACGAATGATGAATTTTATTGTAGTGTTCAAAGTTGGGACGAAGGCTGAAAAGAGAACATCTCTCCTATAAGAGTTCACACAGAATATGTAATTTAAGCCAAATACTTTAAATGGCTGACGCATATGGTTGAAGGCCATGTGCTCAGTCAGAGTACCAAAATATGTGATAACTGGTAAACATTTAGATAATATACTTCCCATCAAAAGTTTAGACCCACTGAAAACACTGTTATGTATATTATACATTTGTATATGGTTACATCGATTTTGATTTCTCCACTAACGTGGGGGAACCAACTGCAAACCTTATGCAGGTGAATTTCACGAGGATTATGCATCAACTTGCTGAAAAGCAAGGAAATTTAGTGGAAATATCATCCATGTCAACAGCTGCGTTTTGATGTAAAGTTTTGTTAAGAATTCGCCAATTGTCAACGAGTTTCATCATTTCTTGAACTCGTGACAATACTCTTTTCAACTGTATGAATTTGTTTTACAAGACACCAGTTCATGTGTAAACAATGCCTTTAAACAGTATGAAATATTTTGCAAAATATAGTTCATAGCTGTTGCCTGAAGTAAGTGGCTATATTTACACTAGTGAGTCTAAACTTTTAATTTTGATGGGAAGTATACATTGTACCTGCTACAGGTAATGTGTAAAGCACATTTCTTGTGTCCCTCGGTGTGATATCGCTGAAAGAGGCGTAAAACTAAACTCACTCCCTGTCAATTGTTTCATCGGAAGATGTTTGTTTTTGTTTTGGACAGGCAACTTTTTAGGAGAGTACTGATGCCGTTCATAGAAACGTTACCACTGCACAGAAATGTGCAATTCCAGAGAGACCTTCTCCTCCAGCTCTGCCTTATCTATGGCCGAAGTCATGTCCCCTTTCCAAGGTCAGGTAACTCATCACGCCTATATTGTTTTAGACTTTCTTGAAAATGTTTTACTGTCGCATTGTTCCCAGAACTTTAACAGTAGATTTTACAAAGTTACATTTCGTCAAACAAAGTTGTGTAGGATCTAACCGTATTTTTCCTTTTGCGATTCATAAATGTATCATATTTGCGTTCTAAACCGCTTGGCTCAATTATGTTTGCAAACAGTTTTATACTGTTCCTATCATAACTACCTTCATCTGAGTTAAGTGAGTTAAGATTTTAAGTCACATCGGCAGTATTTCAGCCATATCTTAGGACAGGGACCAAATTATCGGAATACAAAGGGTTTATTATAGGGTAATACTTTAAGCAAAACACACCATTTTATTGTTGGAATAATGCCAAAACTCACTCACTCACTCACTCACTCTTACCCGGAATCTGCTACACCAAGCATGGTCGCCATTTACAGCAATCATGGGTTGGGGCGGTGGGGGAGCCTAGTGGTTAAAGCGTTTGGTTGTCACACTGAAGAGCAACGTTCGATCCCCACATTGGTACAATATTTGAAGCCCATTTCTGGCGTCCCCCCGTGATGTTGCTGGAATATTGCTAAAAGCGATTGGGTGGTCAGGCTCACTGACTTGGAAAATGTATGTCATCGTATCCTGATTGCGTAGATCGATGTTCGCGATGCCAATCACTGACTTGTCTGGTCCAGAATCGATTATTTACAGGGCGCCTTCACAAAGCTGGGATATAGACGTTAGACATTATCACTAGAAGACAAATCAATACATATAGGCCAATGGTTGTCTCCATCATTGTGGCAGCCACAGCTGCCGTCATCCATTCCCTTTCATCAACATATCACTGCCGCACATCATACAGACATCACACATTTACCGCACCACTAGCGCGCACACGCATCAGGTATGTCGCGCACACGCACCATTCATATACATAACTCACACGTCACATACATCTCCACTGTGACGCATCCTTCACACATACATCTCTCACAGTGACGCATCCTTCACACATACATTTCCCACACCAACGCATCCTTCACACATACATCTCCCACAGTGAAGCATCCTTCACACATACATCTCCCACAGTGACGCATCCATCACACATACATCTCCCACAGTGACGCATCCTTCACACCCACATCTCCCACAGTGACGCATCCTTCACACCCACATCTCCCACAGCGTCGGATCCTTCACACATACATCTCCCACTACAACGCAACCTTCACACATACATCTCCCACTACAACGCATCCTTCACACATACATCTCCCACACCGACGCATCCTTCACACATACATCTCCCGATGCGACGCATCCTTCATACACATCATTTATCCTCTGTACGCATCACTGACCCACTTCACACATATTTGGTGCGTCTGTGTTGTCGCCGGATACAACAGCCTGACCTTATGTGATATTAACAAATTGCACCCTCTGTTTTGACAGCAACGCCGGGGACACCACCGCACCTCCGCTACACTTTATGTTCCCGATTAATATAAATTGAGGCCAGGAGTTCTCGAACTTTCAACTAGATTGAATGGTATAAGGTGACTCCCTTATGAATCAGAATAGTTTCCACCAAACACATTTCATTAGAAAGTTGATTTCAGCCGATTTTTTTCCCGAAACGTGAGATGAAGATTAGAAGGGGCGCGTCATTCCATCAAACTGATGGGGAAGCATTCCCAGAGACAATTAGGGAAGGACTGTACAGGAGAGTGCTCCAATTGCCCCATCCAAGTTATAACAGCGTTCTGCACTGCTGGCCTGACATTTCACCCCGGGGATCATCCCCCACCCCCGGGATCACCCCCTACCCAGGGGTATTGTAATGTAATGGAGACTTGTGCCAATATCTGTTTTATAGTTTTGAGATGACTTTCGCCCCAGTGCCTCACTCATGCAAGATGATGTGAATTATAGATAGCAGGGTCGGGGGTACTTTGTGTTTTCCGAATGCAAACACACGCTTTGGAAAAGTAAACACCTCCCATTGAGCACTTCCACATAGGGGAAACCTTTGTATTGATGCTTCTTATTAATTATTGATGACAACAAACTTCAAAAGGGTTTCAATATTTGGCCAAAATAATAACCGCTTTCCTAAATTGGGTTTAAATATTAATTTATTCATGTTACAAGAAGGGTTGAGACGGCAAGTGGTTATTCTCGGTGATGGTCGTTTTGTTGTGAAATAGTTAAAAATATATAATAACTTAGGCTGTCATTCTTAATCATGTCAATATTGTAGAATGGATGCATTGTTCCACCAGTTGTGAATGTGGTATATATGTTTGTGTTTCCACAAAGTGAAAGGTAATGCTGATACACAAACAATATGCACGTTTTAACGATGACAATGATACTGAAATACATTAAAAAAAACATGGATGCCTTTGGTTGCAGAAAAAAATGTAGCTAGTGAGTTTAGTTTTACACCGCACTCAGCAATATTCCAGCTTTATGTCGGTTTAAATAATCGAGTCTGGTCCAGACAATCCAGTGATCAACAGCATAAACATCGATCTGCGCAAATGGGATACGATGACATTTGTCAACCAGGTCAGTTAGTCAACTCTTACAACAAGCATGGGTTACTGGAGATCAATTCAAACCCGGATCTTGTTGACATGCTCATACTTTATGAAATAGATTTCAACGGACCCTGCGTAAGACATGAACGTCGAATAATGGCATGTTTCATTATCTTCCTCTCGCTATTCTAACCGTTATCTAACTATTAAACCTAGGTTATTTCGTTAAATGCTATGTCTTAAATGGAGATTGAGAAAGTTTCGAACAGCCTTCTCACGATTACTTCGTAACTCGCATGAGCTTGCAATTGAAAGGGCAGATATGGAGACTCTATAAGGGAACATACTATGTAGTAACTATAATGACTTCTTAGTTTAAGACGAATACCAATCCCTACTTGTATGTCCAGTCTATTATGATATTGGAAATATAATAAATAATGGAATGTATCAATTCCAAATGGTAAGGCCACATAAAATATATTTCTTGTTTCTCATCTTTTTTTAAAAAAATAAATGGGTAGGTAGGGCGGATTGTATATTTATATTTTTAAATATTTTTCTCCCTAATTTTCTGTACAATGTTAGTCGAAAACTTGGAATGCCGGAAGCTGAGACGGATTTCGGCTTTATACACGCAAATTTACCAGTGCCAAAAATATTTTAGCTCGGGCGGTTATGAGAAAAAAGAAATTATTTTTATGTGGCCTAATAAATATCCTACATTAATGACACGTGATTGTAACAACACTCTTTAAAATGTAGCTATGTATATATTCCATGCAATGAATTTAGGAAATGTACCACAATGTAATGAATTTGCATACGTGCCCCACATCGTGTAGTATAGGCCTATGACCTCATCCGTATTAATGAAAAATAGAATGATTGATTGGTCTCCAAATATATTACAGACGTTGCATGAGAATGTATATATGTAAGAAGAGCGAGGTAGTGGTAAAGTAGGCTGTTTTCTCCCTTGAAGAAACGTTATTAGTAACTGTTCAATTGCTAAGTCGTACCACAGCTAACTGACATGGGCTTCATACATTGCTAAAAGCGGCATAAAACCAAACTCACTCACTCATGTAGTGACAACGTTAGGTTAAGAGATGGGATGGAACAAAAATAATTTGGTTCAGAGACAGGCAAGCTGACATGTCCTGATAACCGTTACAGCGTTGGCAGCAACCTAAAACCTTCCCGTATACCAGTGTATCACCCAATCATATAAGTTTTGGCATTAGACTGAGAATTAGTACTTTATGATAAAATCACATGAGTTATAAATATGATATGAAATACAATCCGCCTAAGCGATCATTATTTAATAATGAGCTAAATTTATAGTAGGTGTCGTTATCTGTTTTCCGATAGCTTATAAAATTTCCAGTTTTTATCAAAAAAATTTACCCATATATAGTCTCATTTGATAAAATGTTATTTTAAAGCTAATGATGTGCCAAGTGGTTTACGATCCGGTTTGGTGGCCAATGTGTACAAAATGGATTGTTACGCCGAATACCTGTGTTCGATTCTCACAATGTGCGACACCCATGATTCGTGTTCACCTACTAAACATACAGAAACACATCATATAGAATATGCAGTTACGTTAAGTCAGGGAATTAAAAATATTTAAAATTCATTGTAGACACGCACATATAATTTTTGTTGAGTAACGCCGCACTCAACAATATTAGAGTTATATGGTAACGGGTGTCTAGTCGGACAGACCCAATTACTTTTCAATCTAGTGACTGACATCATGAGCATCGACCTACGTCAGGGATACGATGACCTGCATCATTTCAGTCAGCGACCATCCAATCTCCAATTAATCGCCGAAAAGCTAAAGACCTCTTTCAACCCTGATGTTCACGGATGATATACACATTGGAAGAAGACCATCATATGAATATATATAATGTAGGTACCACAAACGCTTAAATGGTGTTTAATGTCATTTTTGCAACAGTTAATCATTGATATGTTCATGCCTGTGCCACCTTAATAAAGCCGCTTCTCATTCACTACTACATATAACCCATCTGTGGTCTTGTAGGTAGAGACCCGTGAAGATCTGGGGTAGAATAGGTCTTCAGCCAACTCATTCTTGCCACAAAAGGCGACTATGCTTGTAAGAGGCGACTAACGGGTTCGGGTGGACAGGCTCGCTGACTTGGTTGACATGTCATCGGTTCCCAATTGCGCAGATCGATGCTCATGCTGTTGATCACTGGATTGTCTGGTCCAGACTCGATTATTTACAGACAGCCGCCATACAGCTGGAGTGCGGCGTAAAACTAAACTCACCCACTCACCCCACTTGTAGGTAGAACTCCCAGAGCGGAGGGTTGGGGTTTCGAACCCCTGGCTGCATCAAACCAAAAAACGTTAAAAGTTTCCCTTACCGATACTCGGCTAGACTAATGCTTAGTCCCTGAATATGTATATTTTGATAACAAAAATACCCATTAAAATTTGAAAAGGAGCCCAGCGAGATGTGAGATCCAGAACCTGGGGAAATCTAGACTTGCTTCTCTTAGGGCATTAGCATAGCACAGATGCCAAGGCAGTAAGGAAAATAATGTAGGGACTGTGAGACAGACTAATACTCGTCATTAAGATGATAAAACAAGGGAACTATATCAGCATGGAGTATCCCGTGTCAAAATGCGGCATGGTCTTTCAAGCAGCTCATGCTAATGTATGTCCAGTCACAACCTTAACTTTAGTTAATTCTTATTTACGGTGCTCATATTTCTTTCCACGGGCGTGGTAACATACCGAAGGAGCTAAACGTACGCCCCAAGGTGGGTAAGGGGCGGTGGGGTAGCCCAGTGGGAAAAAACGTTCGCTCATCACGCCGTAGACCCGAGTTCGAATTCTTCACATGGGTGCAATGCGTGAAGCCCATTTCTAGTGTCCCCCCTCCTTGATATTGCCGGAATATTGCCATAAACAGCGTAAAACCCAACTTGCTTACTCCAAGGTTGGGGTGGTGGGGTAGCCTAGTGGTTAAAGCGTTCACTGGTCACGCCGAAGACCCGGTTCGAATCCCCACATGGGTACAATGTGTGAAGACCATTTCTGGTGCCCCTCGCCGTGATATTGCTGGAGTATTGCTAAAAGCGGCGTAAACCTAAACTCCTCACTCACCCCAAGGTGGGTAAAACCAATATCTTGTTTCCCCCGTTATGATAGGACAGCAATACAATCTGTAGACAAGGAACAAGAAACAATAAGAAAAACAACCGATACATAGAGAATCTCACCCAAGTGTCTTCTGATATCAATTATATCAACACGAGTTGATAAAGTTACAAATATCCGAGGCTTGCCGAGGATATTTTTACTTATCAACGAGTGCTGATATATTTGATATCAGAAGACACGAGGGTGAGATTCTATTTATCAT
>VKKT01000320.1:311384-344075 GCA_008038995.1 Haliotis laevigata
CAAGTTTGGTGAAGAAATAGTGAACAGTTTTAGAGTTCTGCTCCAGAAAAGAGCACTACCACTAATTTCAGGCTAAGTCAAACTTGTTATCATGGAAACGCCAAACATATTTTAGTCAGAATTCAAAAACTACCAAAAGGCACCAGTACACCACCAGATCCATGTATGTGCCAAGTTTGGTGAGGAAATATTGAACGGTTTTAGAGTTCTGCTCCGGAAAAGACAAATGTGCACGGACAGACGCACGCATGGACGGAGTCCATTCTAATACCACCTGCAAAACGCGTTGCGGGGGATAATTATTCTTTGCAAAAATTAAAGGAAGGGGGAGTTCTTGTGAAACAAGCAAGTTAATATTGTGTGTGTTTTTTTCAACAATATCATTATGAATACACAATGCAACAGGGGACAATAGAAATGGCCTTTATACATTTCGGAATTGAACCATCCCTTGGTGGTATAAGCAAAGACATTAAGGCTATATTGTAAACCAAAAGTCACTGTGTTCTTTAATCTGATCAAATGGTATTTGATTCTTGGAAATTCTCTGCATATTGATACATACAAACATCGCTCACACCATTGTATTGTTACGTCGTCAGCTGTGATGACGTCATTAAAATCATATTGAGACGTAAAGTCCGAATGACGTCACAAATGAGCAGTTCCAGATGCTACGCCGTCGGTTCCAAATGAATTCCTGTGCTTCAAATACTCAATAACACCCGGAAATTCGCCAACACATGATGTGTATCTCCTAATCTGAACCTGTTTGACTTGATATCCCACATGCATCCTTCAAGTTGATAGACACTGTCATGTCTTGGATGTCATTAAGGTGTCACTTGTTTGAGTGAGTGAGTGTTTATTCGTGTTTGTCGTTTAATGCCACATTCAGCAATATTCCAGCTACATAATCTGTAAATGATTAACTCTGGACCGGACAACCCACAACCACAGGTATGCTGCTGATGAAGCAAACCTGGGATTCAAACCAATTATTGATATGTCCTGGTGAGACAAGGGGCACAACTCAACAATATAGTCGTGCAATTGTAGACCACAAAAAACATAGATGCAAGTATAGTAATCAGTCTTGCATTGTAACATGTACATCACATTAACTCTGTATTGTAACACTTTCTATCACACACACTTAGCGATGTTTGACCATACCCAACAATCACCTTTGGTCAAACAATATATGCAATATATACATAGTTTGTAATATGTTTGAGATGGTTGGAACAAATATAAACATAAATTCTGTTTCAAGTAGAGAACATTTACTATTTTTACAACAATTGTTCGAGAAGACACCATGACGTTTCAGCAGTGGCAGGTGAATGAGTGAGTGAGTTTAGTTTTACGCCGCACTCTGCAATATTCCAACTATATGGTGGGGTGGGGTGGGGTGTCTGTAAATAATTGAATCTGGACCAGTCAAGTGATCAACAGTATGAACATCGATCTACGCAATTGGGGGGCATGGTGGGCGAGCTGGCTAAGATGTCAGGCTAGTGATCCAGCGAGGTTGAGGTTTCGGGATCGAGCCCACCTGTGGCCGGGTGAAAAAAACTTGGAGTCAACTTTGTGTGCAGACTCTTTCAGTGTTGTCACAACCCCTAGTGTACAGTACACAACCCTGTGCACTTAAAAGAACCCATGAATCCGTTGGTATATGACCAGATGGTGGTCACATGAACACGTGTAAACACCTAGTTGCGAGTACAGCAACGTGCAGTGAACTAGGACAAAGTACTGTGACTATGTGTCCCAGTCCACCCAGCTGTGAATGGGTACCTCGTTAGGATGAGAAGCCAAAATAACTCAGTGCGCCTAGTGGCTGCAAGAGTTGTATACTCCCCAGGGAGTTGAGATTGACATCCAATGATCAAGAAAAAAATATATCAGCGCTTGAGCATGCACTAGTTGCCTGGATATGTGTACTACATAAATATCCTATAATAAATAATAATAAGAAGACGACATGTGTCAACCAAGTCAGTGAGCCTGATCACCCAATCCTGTCAGTTGCCTCTTACGACAAGCATGGGTCACCGGTACTGAAGATCATTTCTAACCAAGATCTTCATGGGTAGCAGTGGCAAGAGACTGCACAGTGCATCACAAAGTACATGCTTACTTGCCATTTAGTCACACATACAAACATCTGACTGAGATTATCTGTTTATCCTTTCAATCCATCCTAGAATCAGGCAAACGAAAATATAGATAAACTTGTAGTTTTTCTGAAAGCACCTTGTGGTTCGAAATGGTTGAATCTTTATGAAACTGAAAGATTCAGTGTGACCTAAAGATTACTTTGAATTCATACAAGGTATGATTACTCTGACTTCATACAAAGTAATTCAAAGGATGCTAGTTGCTATCACAGCGTTGCTCAATTTGTAAAGTAATACTTTGTTATAGTTTATTATGTAATGTCTGAACAGGTTTTACCCAACACTAAGTTAATATATCACGTCAGAACTGTTTTCTTCACTGGCCTTAATTTAGACATAACATCTGAACTGTTTTTACTTCCTCTTAGTTTCTATGTAATGTCTGAACATGTTTTACCCCACCTGAATTTATTGTCTAAACTGCTTTTAGCCGACTCTAAGTGGGTGTAAAATTACTGTTCCAATCATCCATCCATCAGCACTTTGCCATTTAATAAACATAGCCAAAGAACAATAAATGATTAATGAAATAATATTTATCATCGTACATATACATTAGATTTCAAACAATTGAACGAAAATTACAACTTTCAAATATATCACTCTCACATTCACCCTTCAGAAATCAGCCTGACTACAGGAATTCCTTGACACTCTCAGACAAATTTGATTAAAACAGTCACATCATCAACACTTGCTATGAAACATGCCACACCTATTCTCATTTCCAATATTTCAGGATCAAAGAATTAATTAATTTACAGTATATACATACTTCATTGTGATAGATCATTTATGAATGAGAACATACTTGTTTGATAATTCCAGAGCTAGCTGTTTGATACAGGGTAAGGCTTCAGCATTGATTTGTCAGAAGTAATCAAAATATGAACATGTCAAATCAACAATGGATGGGTTCTTGTTAATGGAATATTAGGAAAATCTGGCTTGCCAATTACATCAAATTAATTTAATCAAGACCTAATCAATCATGGTATTTACTTGCAATGTCAAAGATGCAATATTAATACTATTTTAATGTGCACCAAAATTTGCACTGATATGAATTCGACACTCATCCCTAAAAGTTTTTCTCATTTCGCGAAGTTCTTGTCATTTCACAAAGTTTTTGCCATTTCACAAAGTCAAACCTGAAACCTTCATAGATATACCAGACCTCATAATTACCTTGCTCACAAAGTTGGAATATGCTCCAATGAAACTTCACTTATTACTTCGATGATTTCAAACTGACAAGTCTATTACAAGCATGAATTCACCAACAGCTACGTTGTAATGCACGGCATGATGACGTAGACAGAGTCGCTGCAAAAATGGCTTCAAGAGCTGTATAAGAAAGTCTGACTAAATAACACACTATATAATAGTTAGACACTTACCCATTTCGTCTGTATATCGGTGCAGTATAAACAATATGAGCCTTTCTCGCTAACATACACACTGCTCTCAATGTCCTATAGTGACGTGCATCAATTAACGAGAATCGTGTTTTTGTTCCAGTCGAATCAATATCTTTCTCCATACCAGGGTGCAAAACAGTAGGGTGAAATTTTCGGGCTTAAAAGCCTTTAATGACTTGGAGTGTCAATAGACCCTAACTGGTTTTCTCTGTTCAAGAGGAGAGATATAATGCGTGTTAAGAGTAAAAGCCTGTCCCACCGTTTCTGCTTCCTCGCTGTAAGTGGCGATACAAACTTGTGTGTCCCTAAACATGGCAAGATTGTACATAGGAAATTACAGCACTACAGTGCAGGCTAATTAAAGACACGTCTCGACATAGAGGACAGTCAAGCTGAAACACAGAACCGCTTTTAATTGCTGGCTCCAGTGGACACATATCCATAGAAGGACTCTAATTCCTTCTTTCCTCTCCAAATTAAGGAATCTGACGTGACAGGATTTTGCAATTTCCAAACGAAAAAGAATGGCTTTGATCAAGGGGTTGAGACCCCTCACACTCCATTTCGACTATATCCACCATTTTTCAATTTCCTGTAAACCATAACTTCATTTTCGTCCATTTTATAAAAACAGGCAGCTGGCACTATCGAGAGAGGAGCAGCATACAAGACCACTTAACAATGATAACCTATGCAGAACAAGTATTATCCAAAGAGAGGCTCTAAACCAGCAAGCATGTCTCGATGAAATATCAGCTTCTCCACTAATTAGCTCGTAAGTGACAATGTCAAAAAATCTATACATAACAGAGACGATGCATTCATTAAAGCAACACTGTCATTTATATCAATACGGGGCTCTTGTTTGTAACAGACTTCTGCTTCTCTCTTAGCGATAATTGGAGTCTTTGTGCAACGCCTAATATTTGTACCACATAACTGGAAACAGCCAGATTCAAGGGCATGAAACCATCTAATTTGGAAAGTCAATTATGGTTGTTTTTTTACTAAAACTTTGAGGATTAAAAGACAACTGCTACGATTTAGCAGTTTATGACATTATCAATTTAAGGAACCACAGGAGATAGTTAACAAAATATTTTAAATATGTTTGTTTCCAGTGATATAGGAAATGAGATGAGAAGAACAATTCTCTGCAAACAGACCCCTGCAGATATTTGAATATTTCCAATTCAGGGAAAAAATTAAGAATTAGTGCTGGCATTTCAAAATTTCCTATGAGCAGTATCGTTAAAATTTGCCAAATTATTTTCTATGCATTGATTTTCTTTGACTGTAGGTTTTATACCACCACTCTTCAATAATAAAGAAAGCCAACTTCAAAGGCAAAACTGAAACTTGCTTTTCAGGAAGTCCTCTTTAACAGAAAATAATTATGAAATTAGGTAAATTTGTTCTTGTATCAGAAAAGAGAAACTCAAGGCCCTATAATGAAGCAAATTTGCTGCTTTTAAGTCTCAAATCAATAGTTCTTTCTACCATTAACAATATAAAAGGCTTTACTTCAGTGTAAACAGTTGCTTAATGATGGCCTGCCCAAACCAGCTGATTTATTGCTTAGGGGAGACTCAAGTCAATCTTTTTAATTTATATTCAAATCAAACGAAATTCTATTGATACAATCATAATTGCATGTACATAATGGAAACAGAGTATATATTGACCAGTTGTCATGTCGATACAATCTTTGCCTGTCACCAAGGTTCGATACTTCATTGATTCCATGTTTTTGTAATCTCACAAATTCCTGTGTATTGGTGTATGTAGAGACAACGCAAGTCTCCACATGTCCTCATCTTCCATCCACCTGCCTCATTCCATCTGTTTGGTATACATCTATCCACATATCAGTGTTTCTGTTCAACCAACTTTCTAACAACCAGCCTGTCTGTCTTTTCATCAATCTCCCATACCATCAACCCATCCATTCGTTCAACCATCATCTTCCCATTCATTCAACCTTTTGTCAACCTAGTCAACCATCAACCCATTCATTCAACCATCCATTCATTCATTCAACTTGTCCATCTATTCAACCTTCTGTTAGCCTATCCATTCAACCTTCTCTCAGCTTATCCACATTACAAAAGCATGTGTACAGTCCTTACAACCAGTGCTAGCCCATACAAAAGCATGTGTACAGTCCTTACAACCAGTGCTAGCCCCATACAAAAGCATGTGTACAGTCCTTACAACCAGCACTAGCCCCATACAAAAGCATGTGTACAGTCCTTACAACCAGCACTAGCCCCATTCAAAAGCATGTGTACAGTCCTTACAACCAACACTGGCCCCATACAAAAGCATGTGTACAGTCCTTACAACCAGCACTGGCCCCGTACAAAAGCATGTGTACAGTCCCCCTTTCAATAAGCAAATGCAGTCCCTTACATCTGCAATAGCCCCTCACAAAAGCATGTGCATGGCTCCAAAGAACCAGCACTAGCCATTTATACAAGAACTTACTCAGCCCGTTACAACAAGCATGTCAGCCCAAACAAAGATCAGGAAACGTGGTAGATGAAGCTCACATGACGACACTGTTACGAGATAGACTTCATACTCACTTTTTCTGTGTGTGAATCTGTATACTAAAGACACACCAGCGACTTCACACTGGAGATATGTCCCCGTGTTGTTGCAGCACCCATGGAGGGGAGTACATCATGTTGCTGCCGAGGGGTCCACAAAGCCGTGACAGCCCCGTCTGATTAGAGGAGGTTGTATAAAGAGTAGATCCGGGTACGATAATTTGCTACTTTGCTCCGAGTTGACACAGTGACTAACTTTGGAGAAGATTATCCTCTCATTGGACCAACTCAATCAGGGGGCTCGTTTGATTTTAATTACCTCCCTTGCATTATGTCAGTGTATAATTAGGCAAGGCTTTGTTAAATTAATGAATGCTCATTTCGTTGTGATTAGTCTGATGAGACTGTAATTAGAATGAATGAGAACTTAATAATTAATAATTGATAATTGTAATTACTCTGTGCAAGAGCAAAGCCCCATCCAACACTAAAACCAGCGGCTTCATGCATACTTGATATACATAGGTCAATAGTCATTCAACATACTTAGTGAACAATTTAAAATCTTAAAGACGGCACTATCTGTGATTAGGGCCAAAGTAATGTACGCAACAGAATTCTATGCCAATTAATTTGAGTGGATGCTGATATTTTTAAAATGCATAGCATAGATTCCACCGCAAGATATCCTAAGTACATAGTAATTAAATAGGGATTTTGAAACATTCAGTTCCAAAGTTCATGCAGTAAACCCTTCCACTTGTAATTTGGTAGGTTTTGATGGAGGATTAATCAGGTACTACATGTCTGAGTGCTGCTTAGGGTTGTTAAGGTCACATTGTTCATGAAGTAATATCTTTCATGATGCCCCATTGTTTGTGAGGTCATATTGTTCATGAAGTAATATCTTTCATGATGCCCCATTGTTTGCGAGGTCACATTGTTCATGAAGTAATATCTTTCATGATGCCCCATTGTTTGTGAGCTCACATTGTTCATGAGGTAATATATTTCATGATGCCCCATTGTTTGTGAGGTCACATTGTTCATGAGGCAATCTATTTCATGTCCCATTGTTTGTGAGGTCACATTGTTCATGAAGTAATATCTTTCTTGATGCCCCATTGTTTGTGACGTCATTTCATTCATTAGGTCACATTCATAAAGGAATACCGTTCACGATGCCACAATTGTGAAGTCATTTTATTCATGAGGTCACTTTACTTGATAGGAAAATGTTCATGAGATCTCAATGATGAACATCAGCTTGGTGAGAGGTAGAGTGTATGGTATGCAGTATGCAGAGTGACCTGTTTCAAAGTGTATTATATACAGCGGTTTACAGCGGTTTACTTCACAGTAAGATACATTGTATCACCTGTCACCTGAGACTGTACACATTCATGATGTTTGTGCAGCTCATGTCTGATCTAGGACAAATCTGTGAATCAAACTCACAATTAGCAGATCCTGGCATCCAAGGGAAGCAACCCATCAGTGTTATATTGCATCACATAAAGTTATCAACCACACTCACCAAACCCCTGTTCAGCCAATCCATCAACTAAATGCCAATCCCAGCTTTTACAATAGATCACAAGCAATCTTCAGATAAAACATTGCAAAAGCTAATAAAACAACCAGCCAATTCAAAATCTGTATGATAAAACTTTCGAAATCAATTGACCTTTATTCTTCAGAGAGACTTGTAGCAAGTCTATAGCTGGAATCCCTATTGTTCCATTAGCCTTGTGCTACACTGCATTAGCAGGCCCATATAACAGCATATATCACCCACTGCTTCAGCATGAGCTTCATAAAAACATCCTACATGTCCATCAACTACTTCAAACTGATTGATGAATACACAATTTCAAGCCGTAAAAGAAAACGTGAGTATGTTAGCGTGTAGCGATTGGAATTAGTTGGGATGTCCTTTGGCTTGTTTACACACTGAACAAAAAGCTCAGCTGTACGTTAGTAGTGGAAGACCGATAAAGGAAATGTAGAAACAAAATAAATTAAACTTGAAAGTTTGCTTGATATAATTATTGAAAGAAGATGTTTAAAACTTCAAGGGTATTAGTTGATTAAGAAATGACGATAAAATGATGTATTTGCAGAGTCCCCGATGGCGTTGCCTTTCCACTGCTGATAAATAACATATACTACAAGATTAAAGCAAAAACTGCTTGCTAAATTATCGCTAAATTCTATGTGAAAAACACATGATGAGATGTTGAAAATTAAGTTGACTTGTTTACTTATCTGCAGGTGGAACAAGCTCTTGAAGTGTCATCAAACAAGGTTACTTGTCAAATTGTGAGCAAAAACTACTCCAAAAGAAGTTTGTGTACGGAACAAACTTCATCTTAGATGCTTGACAAGCAATTCTTCTGTCAACATATTTAATGAAGATAATACTTGTCATTTGTGATGCAGTAATGGTAGGATGAGCCAAATGGCAGTTTCAGAATACATAAAGCACAATTAAAACAACATTCGCATACCAAAATTGGCTGTGTTAAATGTATTATACACTGCCAAGCTAGTGCATACGCTACAGTTATGTTTCTGTACAGTAAAACCTAACATAAACATTCAATTCTTACATAATGTAATGGGATTTTTATTATCCATTGAATTAATACAGCTGTTTGAACTAATTCCTCTTTCAAAATTACCACATTCAGATTGTGAAGCACATATCCAACCTTAGATTCCCTTCACTACCCTTCAACCTCTCTGTACCCAGATTGCCCACTTACACCCACAGACCAACCTCTCCCCACTCAAAGATTTCCCTCCCTCCTGCAGACTGTCCTTGCCCAAATTCTCACCTCCCCACCAACTGATTCACCCAAAGACACTATCCTCCCTCCGTCTTATCTCCACACCTATATATTCCCCCCTCCCTCCCCAAAGCCTCAGACCACCCTCTCCCCAAACACAGATCATCCTTTTTCTCTCCCCTAGACTGTCCTTGCCCAAATTCTCACCTCTCCACCAATTGATTCCCTCCCATTTCTACCCATAGAGGAAAGCCTCCTTCTGTCATCTCCACCCCTACATATTCCCTCCCCTCCCACAGACAAACTTCTCCCCCCACCCACAGATCATCCTTTCCTCTCCCCCAGATTGTCCTTGCCCCTCCGTCAACTCGAACACATCCTCCTCTCCCCCACAACATAACCACCACCACCACCCCATTCCATCAACCTCACCCCCCATCCTCTTCCTTCTACTCTGCCTCCTTCCCACTCTGTTACTTCCAGGAAAATCTTTCCATACAATTAACTTCTCGGAAGAGCTGCCCAAGTCACAAAACAAGTGCTTGAAAGTCACTCCCGACACAATGTAGCATAATATAACACAAACACAACACAACATTACACAAGCAGCACCTACCTGTCACTCCAGTGTTGTCTAGCCTCAGTACTTCCTCACCCGTCAGCTTGTTTTGTGGAGACAGTTTTCCGTTCATATTGCAAATGGGATCTGTAACACAGCGAAACACAACCACCATACATTACAAGCCATTTCAATTTTTAAGAATCTTGTCAGCATCATTATTTGACAAACTGGCAAGCAAGAGTGAAACCATGACTGTTTCATCTCAAGAAGGACCTGGGACCTTGCATAAACATATAGCCACTTAAAGCTGGCAAGGGTGTAGATATGCCACTGTAATCATAGCAAACCACTAAATGTACTTCAATTACATTGTAGCCATACAGCTAAATGCACCTCTATTAGCAATGTGGCCTACAGACATATAATACAGGATTGGGTTTCGCCAATCTCAAGTCATGGGCGCTCTCAGGCCTTTTAGCCAATAAATCCTGCACCCACTAGAGAGAAAGAGAGTGGTTCACTTCACTACAGTGTAACAGGCACTTGATGCCATCTATTCATGGTCAGGGCAAAGCTTTGTGATATGTGGGCCCTGAACAGGCATATGAATGATATTCAATACTGGTACCACTTTATAACATTAGAGATTGAAAGACAATAGACGCTGTGAACGAGTTCTCCTCTGTCAATATGTGATGCCCTAATACGGTCATCATCAATTAATGAATATTGGTAATATTGTGGTCAAAGTTTCGAGAAATAGTCTCACTACCCTGATAATTAGGAAACCAACGAAGCACTATTGCAGGATAATTGATATTTAAAGCATTCCAAATTGAGCCCGGTTATCAGAACATGGGGTATAAAAACTGGCTCTTTTTGAAGTAACAGTGACAATGGTGCTGACTTATAGATTTCAACTTTTCAATTTGACATTTCTATCCATGTGCGAAAATCCCCCAAGTACTTGTTGATAACAGCACCTGTACAGAAACATCTCACTAAAACAATAAGGAAGTTGAAATCCTTAAGTCAGCTCTCTCTCTAAGACTGACAGTAGTATGTTATAATAATACTTAGGTTCAGAAACAGTTGAAATTAATATTGAAAGTAGATGTTTCCTTGTTAAACAAGACGAACAAAGGCACACTACATTAAAACTGGTTGAAATTAAGCTCTAACATAATATGCTGAAACAGATCTGAATTGAAGTTAATCATTTGATAGGTGTTTAGCTATATTGAGACTTATATCTAAGTCTCTGAAATGAACATATTTTACAGAAAAATATTTCTCACATTATCTAAATGAAATACCCGAAACTGCAGGAATGTAGACATGCAAAATATTACAGACTTGCATGAGCTGTTCCAGAAATATCTGTTGAAGGGTCTGAATGACAGACCAGATCATATACAAAACAGAATATCTTAATAACTTACTATTTTTGTGAGTGAGTGAGTGAGTATGGTTTTACGCCACTTTTAGCAGTATTCTGGCAATATCACGGTGGATGACACCAGAAATGGGCTTCACAATTTTTACCCATGTGAGGAATCGAACCCGGATCTTCGGCATGACGAGCAAACGCATTAACCACTAGGCTACCCCACCGCCCTGAGATATGTGTAATTGTATGCATGTTATTTTATTGTCTTGGTGCAATTCAAGATCATTGCCTCAATGTCTATCTGTCTGTACTAGTTTAGACTACCATATACAAAACATTGTTCTAGCCACTCAATTCCGGGCCAACAAGTCCTTGTTCTATCTGCATAATCCTGATTTCCAAGAAGGGTACCAACAAGTACCATCTTCCAGCATAAGGTTTGATGCTGCCAAGGGACCAAACCATTTCCCTTCCAGTCACTAGGCCGACACTCTATCCACTACACCACACAAGCAGTGCACATCAATAGCCTCAAATGAAGTATCATCAAAAGACATTGTATAACATATACATTATAATATTACTTCATATTACTTTGGAACATAACAATCGCTTGCCTAAATAATTAAAAGCACTTTCTGCAATATTTGTTCTCATTCAGTCAGTGAGGATAACAACTTAACAATGATAACATCACGGTAACCCAACAAAACATATTACCTTTCACACGTAGTTTCTTGCCAAGATAAAAGCTTTTGTCTTCAATGTCAAATTCCTTCAATTTGAGCAAGCACAAGCATATTCACCAGCGAAAGACAAGAACTGAACTACTTTCATTTCTCTGAGATGTTTATAGCTCTCAACCGAGGAAACATCAAACTGGAGAATTAGATTGCCAAGAAATTAAATATTAATTATATGCGGACATTATACAGTGGTTTGTCAATTAACTAAGTCTTACTGCTGGTTTCTCATTACGAGCATTAAGTGTTCTGGGCAAAGATATGCTCTTTCCATTAAACAAGGCCCCATCAACGTGTGAGGGACTGCTGAGATGCCATTAGAGGCCTCCAACTCCAGGACCCCGTAGTCAAAGAATCAGCAAATAGTGACAATAGAATTGCCGGCTAAATGTACCTCAATTACAAAACAACATTGATGCAGTTTTAGGTTTCACAACTAAAAGCCCTGATCTGATGGTCCACACAGATCCAATTAACAACTTCACTCAAGCGAATGTAGGCGCGAGACACCAGACACAGATACATGTCAGAAGATAGACTTTTAATCTTTTGATATTAACTGTTAAACTTAGTTAAGTACAGCTCACATTTAGTCTTCATAATTGCAAATTTATTGCCTAGTTTCATTATTAAATAACAAGTGAATTAATTTCACAAATCTTTGCCAATTAAACAATCATTGTTAATTTTCTTAAAACACGTTGAGAGTTTTCATACTGCTAGTACAACTGGTGAAGGTCACTCCAGCAGAATTTTAGTTAACATTGCTCTAACCATTACCTCAGTCCTCAGGGATTTAGGGGAATTTATTGTTTCAATTTCTAATAAAAATGGTAATATTGAAATCAAACTATTGGGGTTCACGTTTCAAGCCTTCAAGAGATATAGATTCCCTTGGACTCAGATTTCAACTTAGGTATTTCAGCAAATGAAATTAATTGTTCAACCCTGGGTTAGTACAACTGATCAAGTAATGTGGCACATCAGAAATTTAAAAAGAAACCTAAGAGAAACTCATTTTGAGGGACACTTAATTGAAATAAGACAAGATCATCAATTATCAGAATGTTTTCCTCTAGGAATCTCTACACAATGTATCTTAGGGGAACTAACCTTACTGTATGAGGATACAACAAATTATACAGAAACTAATTCGCTTTAGGATTAATATCACGATAAAAAAACAAACAAATGAAATTGATGACATTTCCCATGAGGTCAAAGGTTCAAAGTAGTTTGGCATTATGAGGTAATACAATGATTTTTGTAAAGTAAATATTTTTGGCATAAATTTGTATATTTCTTTACATACAACCCTTTTTTTTCAAGTTTCCCAGAAAAAAAATCACTTGAGGATGTTTACAAACTACAAATTTAGAATTAAGAGAACGAAAAAAAAAAATTTCACTGTCCCAGGGTGAGAGAAGACTCAAAAAGCAATTAATATCACAGTTTTAGCAGACTGTCTGAGAAAAACGACAAGTATTCGATTATTAACATTTATGAAACAAAACAAGTGAACAGTAAGTCATGTGATGTGTTTTTTACAAAGGTCACACTTTATCCAATTACAGACTAATTCTCAAGCTATGATACACATTTCATTACTCGAAGCTTTTTTCTGTTGACAAAGAGAACAAAACAACACCTTGAAATCCTAGTGACAAAAAGTTCAAATGATTCAATAAAGACTCACCCACAAGGCCGTCGCAATGGAAAAATTAAGTTCTCATTTTTTACAAAACAGTCCCTTGTAATTCTCAGTGGAATGACACACGAGTGACAAGTTTCATGGGAAAAGGTAATTTTCTAATTACAATGCCTCGTCTACTGACGGGGCCCTATTGGGGATAAACTATTGTTCAAGGTTGTGACACTTACACTTTTTTGTGTTGTCTTTCTGGAACAGCTATTTGTGTTCGAAGCAATAGAAGAGAATTATTGAGTTAAAGCAGAAAATCAAATAACCGGTTTTACCATCAAAACTGACAGTCAAGTAGTCTCTGTAGATTCCTTGAAAAGACAATTAACGCTCCAGTAAATGCATTTGATTGAAAAAAGAGGAAAAAATCACATTCCATGTGCAAAATAATAAGAAGCGAACACATCCTTTGACACAGTGAGATTAGGTCAGGTGACTCTACTGTCAGATCTTGTGAGTGAAACTAGAAGATCATCCTGAGATATCAATGATTATATGTCACGCTACACTGTATACGGTAAACGGGGAAGTTCAAAATATGCAAATTCTTACTTTGAAGTTGCCCGTTGGAATATCTTCCCAAACTCCTTCATGCATATTCATCCCACTAATGCATGTCACAAATCAACTTACAAACTTTGAACTTCTAAAATTTGATGTAAAATTATTCTATTTATCTTGACAAAACACCAAAATTACCATTTATAGGCACTTTTATTTGTATTGCTCGCTAAATAAACTGCCGAGTGAGCTTGGGAATAATTGAAACAAAATGGAACCGAAAGCTAATACTACTGTCACATGAAGATGCCTTTTAGTTGAAACTGTCAGACTATAGTGAAACACTTTACTGAACTCAGAGTGAGTGAGGAGGGTTTTATGCTGCTTTCAGCAATATTATGGCTGGGGACACCAGAAACTGACTGGACACATTGTACCCATGTGAGAATCAGCTTCAGCTTGACTATCAAATACAAAACCATCAGGCTACAGAAACCACCCCTGGAAATTCTAGAAATACTAAACAGCACTTCAGAGTTTGGTTCAGACTTATCCATGATGTCCTGATGTTGAAATTGTACCTGCCAACACAACAACACGTTGATCTTTTACGACTAAACAATACTGATTAAGTTTTGTTTGAATCTACATTAACTGTATTTCTTTTATAGCAATTTGTAAGCAAAGTGTTCAGCAAATCATGACTTTCCTTCCAGAATTCTTATTTTTCTAATTTTACCTTTAGTTTGGTGCTAACTCAACAGTAAGTTACTCAATGGCTAGAAATCTCAATAACATATATTTGATATTTCTCTGTGACAAAAATTCATTCATAAGTCCAAACCTGTAACACATGTTGGTATTGTGGTGAACAGTCCTCTTCTAGAGTTACTTATTACACACATCAATTGTCATTCAAACTTCCATATACACAAGTGCAAGACAAGGTGATGTAATTCAAAGGGGAACTTTGCTTTGACAAACTGGCAGTCCTGGCAAATTAAGTAATTCAAACCCTTCTTTTTTCACAAATGTTCAATTCTATATATTACCCCAGCTATTCATGATTGAAATAAACATGAATATCATATCACTTCATGAAAGCTGTGGTAACTGGAATCGGTCAACAGGCTCTTGGACAAAGACCCTTTTAAGGTCACAGCGTGAATGTGTTGAGTGAATTTGGTTTTATGCCGCTTTCAGCAATATTCCAGCAATATCACGTTGGCTGATACCAGAAATGGGCTTCACACATTGTATTCATGTGGTGAATCAAACCCAGGTCTTCGGCATGACGACTGAATGCTTTAACCACTAGGCTACCCCAACTCCCCTCTAATGTCACATTATGAAATGATTGGGAGAGATCCTACAGTGGGACATAGCACTGTGATTTATGATACTGAGAGCACCTGTACACTAGGTATTACAAAGGCATTATGACATAGGATGATATGGGTGTGTCTGCTGTATAAGTGTGTGATATCCACCGGCCTGATGGTTGTGGCTAGCGAGTTAACAAAGGCTTGACAGTCGGTAATGGATTTGGCTTTGGGCGCAAGTAAAACATTGCATGTAAATACATATGTGAATGCGTGTCTGCATGTGATGTGGTAATGGGATGTGACACTTCTGATGCTACATGTGATCTGTGAAACGTGCAGAGAGGATATGTAACGTGTATACAGTTACAGGTCGGGTTTATTAATCATTGTGTCTGGTGTGCTACCAAGTCATCCTGAAGCAGAAAGAAAGAGGTAGTAAGAGTGATTGAGTGAGTTTAGTTTTACACCACACTCAGCAATATTCCAGCTATATGGCGATGGTCTGTAAATAAATGAGTCTGGACCAAACAATCCATTGATCAACAGCATGAGCATCGATCTGCGCAATTGGCAACCAATGACATGTGTCAACAAAGTCAGAGAGCCTGACCACCCGATCCTGCTAGTCACCTCTTACGACAAGCATGGGTTCACACACTGCACCCATGTGGGGAATCGAACCCGGTCTTTGGTGTGATAAGCAACCACTACCCCATTGCCCTCACAAAGAGGAAGAAAGACATCTTAACAAGAAGCAGAAAAATATAGAAAAGGAAAGGACATCTTATTAAGATCACGATATATAAAAGGAGAAAGATAATGGAACTATACGATGATAACCCAATGAATTAATCATTAAAAACCAAGCACTAACATCTTAACAAACGCATATGTTATTTTCAAAGTTCAACTTTTACCTTGCAGCATTTTGTCTGTCCAAGAGACATCTTCCAGAATTGTTATCACAATGCATCAATAGCCCTCGTTTGTGCTAATTTAATCACTAATTATGCATATTGACCATGTGACAACTTAGATTACCAAAATGCAGGGAGATACACAGTAATTATCTCCCTTGGGTGTCCACATGCGGCAATATTTAGATAGCAAGGCATTGTGGGATCCATCTTGCATGGGCCGATTGTGAGGCTGGGAATATCGTAACGGTATCTGACACAACTTGACAAAAACCTGCATGCGATTGTGACAGTGACGATTCCCGATCTCCATTCCACGAACATCCAACTAGAAGCCGAAAATGGAGTTCTCTGTTGAAGCTGAGTGCTTCTAATCAGGATTTTTCATTTGATGAGGCAGAAGTTAATCAAGGCTTGAGTCTCCGTCAGCTAGTATTAGCTCAGAAACCCATCTACGGCTTGCCTGCCCCGAGTTTTTACCCATTTGGCTAAACAAGACTCGCAAGGGTTCGATGACTCTATTTCCATTAGTGTTGGCAAGTACGTCACATGTCTACTAGTCTCCTTCAGAGGCACACTATCGCCCTGACGATGACACCTTGTTTGTTTAGATATTTACTTAATATTAGCAACATGGAAACTGTCACATTTAACTGTTTTGTCTTCTCAGAATAAATGGAATACCTCATGCCATACATGCTCCATCACAAACTGATGCAAATATATTACTTTTCATTTCAGAATATGCTACGTTTTTATACAAGACATTCTTACATTCGGATTCTATAGTTTCACTCAACCTAAACCGTTCATTTACAGATGTATTTATCAGTTTTCAAATTAATGGGATTCCTGGGACTCTAAGATCTCATTTAATTTGAAGGATTTCCGAAATCTTTCACTTTCAACTTTTAACCCTAGATATACCACAAGTACCCCCAGATTTTCATGCCACTAATGAATAGGCCTCTGATACATACCTCAGACACCCCCATCCCTGTTAAATACAGGACCCTGTCGTGATGTTGCTGGAATATTGCTAAAAGCGGCGTAAAACCAAACTCAGTCAGTAAATACAGGACCCTTTTGAAAAAAAATGGATCCTCATTTAATAGAACGTGTATCTTGTGGCTGAATTGACGCATCCTGCAGTTTTCCTCCAATGGAACCTCTTCTAGACATCATTAATTATCAAAGTTTGACATAACGACCACCTTGTGACTTGCCAAGCATGAAGGATATGTGTCAGTCCCCCAACAATTCTACAAAATTTACAAAAGTGGCACCGAGAACAATGGGGAAACGACAATCTTATTAAGCGAGAATGCTAACGTCACTTATCCATGTCTGGCTTAATCCTGCCCTTATCCTGGCTCCTGGCTTAATACAAATTAGGCCTACGAATGACGCTTTGAATTTGGTCTTCACTCCATCATGGCCTAAGCTAGCGTTAAGGGAAAATATTAAGTAGATTGCATCAAAGTCCCTTTTTTTGAGCTACAGGCAACATCCAAAGATTTCACATTTCATTATCTTTAAGCTGTTCTGGTATTGTGCAGAGAAAATACCCTAGGTTCAGTTTTTGTACCACATCATCTAATAGAGCTCCAGGATAAGGGGAGTCTTGTGTTCCAACATGATGAATCGCTGATACATTTGGGTAGTTGTGAATGACAGCATAGGAAAACTAATAATACTGGAAATATTTAACCTCAAAATTGTATCTGTTGACCTGTTTAATTCTTTTATTGATAGTGCGGTATAATTCTATTAATCAATCATCACAGAGAATTATGAGAGGAGAACGGGGAAGTGGGTGATGTTTCTGCCATGACAGAAGCCTGTCAGGGTGATGTAGAATCTGGAGCAGACGAACTCGTGATTGATCAGTGCACTGGAAATACATCAGTACAGCTGGTACATCAGGATATTGCTGTCCCTTATCATCTACGATGTCCAACCAATACTCGGTAGCCATTTTGGCCATTGCATTCCTTCCCTTTCATGCTACATATGCTATCAATGCAGAGATGCCAACCCCAAAGTGTTGCAAATAGTAGTTTCAAGGATCAAAATTAGTAGTTTGACCACAAAATTAGTAGGCAACTAAATATTTAAAATCATGATGGATTCTGAAGAAGATAATATGGCACTAATCAAGAGAGAAGCTTTAATTTCACATACCTCCAACAGCAGATTATCAGCATTACATTTCGTCGTCTCACTTTGAAAAAAATGTATTTAATTGACGAAAATATATGTTTTTGTCTATATATCCGAATTTTAATGAATTTTCTCCAATTTTCGTAGAAATTTTGATATTTGCGTAGTTTTAGACTAAATTTGTAGCGACTGCGATAAAATCATAGAGGTTGGCATCTCTGTCAATGCTATTATAGAATCTGCAAAAAAAATGAAACATGAATCTTACAGGGAGGGTTATGTTTGTGTCAGGACAATATGCAAAACAATGATGCAAAATGTGATCATCTTTTATAATGGTACAAAGTATATATGTCCAAACATTCATCAGGTTTGCATCAATTCTGTTTTTGTTATTTCATGAAACACAAAATGTAACTGAATGGATAACAAGAACACTCCAAGACAGCCTGCAATTTGTGACCTGCTGATCTCTTATACACTTTATCTACACATTTGGACATGATAAAGACTGATCCAAAAACTGGAAATGGCTTAGAGTTTGTTGTTTCTCAATGCACTACTGAATAAATCATGTTATATAAATACATATCATATCATTCCTAAAACACTGATACATATCATATCATGACATACAGTATCACTGCATCCCTTGCGATAAACATTGACATGAGCTGTACAATAATGCACAAACTCCTAGGATACACAAATATATCCGATATCAAGAATACTTACAGTTTTTAATGGAAAGTCATGATCTGAGCTACATTTCTACATATAATACCTGTATGTAAGTATACCAATAGCTCCACATCTAGGGGGTGATATACGATCATATTACCCACAGCTGATGTACAGAGACATAACAGCAGGACCATTGGAACAGGTAACACTGATATTGATACCACAGAAAATCATCAAGCATATCTGTTTCTATGGACATCATATTGAAACACTAAAGCTTTTAAACATATATAAAGTAGACAGTGTTTAATATTATTATTTCAATAGATATCATAGGATCAAGGCAAATTTTAACATTGAGCCATAATGAACCAGGTTAAAAAATGACATAAACAAATTCAAAATAAAGTATCACGAAAAAAAAGAATAAAGCGTCCTTAACCACAAAAAAAGAAATGGAACTATTTTGCGCAATGATTATGGAAACAATATAGGAAACAAGGAACATCACAATAAAGGGTATTGTTAATACAACGACCACGTTCAACGATATTATCTCACCTCTCTCACAGCTGGATCAGCAATGATTGGCTCCACATATATATTTCACCATGCAATACGAGGCGATATTCTACAAGCTCTCAACACAGTCATTATTAATAGGATTAGATTAAAGGCTGGGCTCTCGACATCATGTAATTCCCTCTTACCTGACCGCAATGAACACAAACGATTCACAACAAAGAGAATGGCATCCAACAACGTAACTCTGTCTCCAAAACCAGCAAGAACACCAGACCACTTCTGTACCGATTCCCCAACAATCTCCCCATGATTCCTATTGAGAGACGGCCAATACGACATCCAAATTTTCAATTTGTCCTTTACCAAAGCCGAGATAATGAAATTGCCATTTTCCTTGTAATGGAACATGGACCGGGGTCAATATTTGCCAAGTCGTTTGCAACTAATTAGGAGGAAATTAAAATCAGGGGAACTGTATGGAAATATAGTTTATCACAGAAGCCTACCATTTACCTCTGGCCCATTGGTAGGAACAAATTGAAACAATAAATTACCCACGTGCCCTGAGGTGGCAGCCTGAATCACAATTCAATACGATATTGCTACAAAATTGCTAATAGGGCACCATCCCTTAGAGTGATTGACTGGCTGCAAAAAGTCTAACTTTGGTTGTATCTTCTGATTGCAACAATGCTAATTTCTGGATTCACTTAATTATTTAAACAGTAATCATCCCCTTTGCTGATTGGGGTACCTCTCCAATTAAGAACTTCTTCAAGGGGGCTGTTGGAGAGCTCAATTAGTTCCACAATCTGTAGGGTAGGTCACCTAGATTGAAATCTTTAAATGAGTTTCCATGGTGATTTATCACGGATTTCATCATGACTAATGAATTTAGGGGTGTAAATTGTTTATATGCTAATTTTCTTTCTTTTTCTTTAGCATTACTCAAATTATATTTTCAAACTGACTGTTCCCATCTTTGTGAATCCTGCAAAGGTCTGTTCTGATCTGTGCTGTTATTCTATGATACAATTGAGTTGTGTCTAATGTTGTTTTGAAAGTAAATTCTGTACAGTACCGCTGTCAGCTTGTCAAATGCATGGTATAGTGATAGAATTCGGGTGAATCTATAATTTGAACAATGAATCTGCACATTGTGTTACATCTAAGGGAAGTAACTGCACAGTCAACTGCATTACAGACCTCTAATCCACCATAACAGACAAAAAGGATCAAATATGGAAAGTTTCACAACACGATCGAGAGAGAGAGAGAATCATCTTATGTTAAACATGCTTTGTTCACCCCTCGGCAACATATACAGAAGGAGACACCAGGGTTTCATTGATCCAAGAGTCAAACCAAGGAATTCGACATGAGGACAAGAGGGACTCATCATCATCTGTCTCAAGCATCATGGCTGGTAATAAAAAAAATGAGGCACACGCAGCGATTTAACGATATTCCAGACTTATTCACTGTACATCGCTGCAACATGATAAATTATCCCATCATGTATGCAACATAAATCAAAGATTATATCATACACCATGTGTTTCCGTCACATCAGCTTACAGTAAAAAGTAGTGTTATTTCACTTTTATTATGGTCGGAGCAAAATTGATACGATGTGAAGGTTTAAATTTGTATGGTACAATGAATACAAATTAAGGTTTCCTTGAGTGAGCTGTGATTTGAGCTGCTTTGAACAGTATTTCATTTATATCACAGCATGGCAGCCTGATGTGGGATGAAAGCCGAACATTCTCGAAACAATTTCATGTTCCCCTGTGAGTGAAATTTGTAGGAGTTATCTGCCCTTGAATTGTGGAGATATTTTGCTTAAGGCAGGATGGTAAAGAGAATCGTGTTCCCAGCATGGTGATTGCATAAAGGTTAAGCAAATATTGCCTGAACATAACATGATAGTATATAAAATCCAGATTTTTTTAATCACTGTAGAATAACAGTGCAAAGCGTGTGAGTGAATGTTGTTGCTTGTTGTGCGTGGAGTGAGTGAGTTAGTTAAATGTTGAAACCCCTTTTATCAAATTGAACCCGGGTCTTTGGAGTGACGGGCAAACGCTTTCGCCACTAGGCTACCCCACCACCCCTTTGTAGAGGCGGTGGGGTAGCCTAGTGGTTCAAGTGTTCGCTCGTCACGTCAAAGACCCGGGTTCGATTACCAACAAGGGTACAATGTGAAGCCCATTCCATTTCTGGTGTCCCCCACGTAAAACCACACTAACTCAATTCACCTTTCATGTCAATTATGATCGGGATATATCACATGATAGTCATGTGACCGAGGACAGTCCGACGTTTACGGGATGCCACATCCTGAGATAGTGCTATGCTATTCACACAATGTAACTTGCCTTGGCTGACTACAGATGGCAGTCTGATGATTGGATGAACTTAGAAGATTATCTCCCTACAAAAGATCTTTGGTGTGTCTCCCAAATAAACTCTGCTTCCATTCTACCAACACGCTGGCCGCAAATTAAATCACATACCATGACAAAAGCCATTACAAGCATACAGCACAGCTTCCCTGCGTGTGTTATTAAACAGTGCAATCTAGCAAATTGACTCTGTTTTACAATAGGGTTAATTGATTCCAAGATCCATTTACAAAATATCATAACACAATTTGTCAGCTGATAGCTTTCATTAGAAGCTTATTGATATAATCCTGATAGCAGAGGGTGAAACTGCTGTACTAGACACTCTGCTTGAAACTCCAGAAGAAAAACACTAATTGAATTTTTTTTTTCAAATTACTATTTTCTATTCTTTGAGGATGTGCTTTAATGAATAATTTGCGACATGTGTACCCTCCTGAAAACCTACAATTATACTTGCTCATCCTGCTCAGTTTGACATTTGGTTTATTCTGGTGTTCATCTTCCGATCGTGAACAGCAACAGCAGTATCAGCACCTATCCTGACCTCAAGGACAACCACGATAATATCATAAGGTTGTATTCAGAGTCTGGTATCAGCTTCAAGACATTTCAACATTTGCATTTTTGTAACCAGTCATCTTAAAAAATACCATAACACATCAATAGATTTTCAACAACATACATGTTGAGTCTTTTTAAATAAATCTGTCACTCATAAAACTATTATAACACATGAAAAGTTTTCTTTCAATTAAAATTTTATTTTTTTAAAATTAAAATATATAACACATTGAGGTTTTGTTATCATACAATATAACAATATTTTCCCCATGAAATAAAAGACTTCAAAAGCTGGAGCACACAAATATTTTTATCACTATTCATAGTAAACAGTTTGAATATGATGTCAGGCCATATTGCTATGAAAGACTTAGGCTTATCCTTGGCTTCAATGTTTCATGGCATTTACTGTATATATTTCTGTGAGAAGGTACAGTATCTGTATCTGTCGTTATTTCAAAACTACTTTATTGCTTTTAAACATGAGCAAACATTATCTTATTGTCATTCTTTAAGTCATTATTCACTAAGGACAAAGTATAATGTACATTATTTGTTTTATAGAGAATGTGACTACCTAGTATCTCTTATCTTTAGTGTTATTTCCATTTCTTCAGCTTTTAGATAAACCAACCGTTTCAAAAGGAACTCTAGCCACTTAATGCAGTAAGTGGACAACCAGGTATAAAGAGAATGAGTGAGGGAATGAGAGAATGACTACCGATCGAGACAATACCAATGTTTTCCTGACAAATATTACCCGAAATATTATAGATGACAATCTATAAAAAAACAAAATCTCGGATTCGAACACTCGATCAGTTGAACTGTACACACAAAACCTCACAGACACATTGCAACGGGCTGCCATGTTTGAAAATAACCTGGCACATTAACATCTTAAATGCAGCTACTTTGAAGCTACTTTACCTCATGAATATTTCACAGAGTGGATGTATTTCAACCAAAGCCTGTACCACGACTCCACTACTATGATCCTTCCTTTCATATTTCAGTTCATATTAAATTTTAATCCTTCAAAAGCACCATCCACTTGAAAGCAAATCTCTGAAAATGGAATGATTAAAGTTTAATGGTCGGCCATGTGCATTGGTTTCTGGGTGTACTGTTTTCCTTCTTCAGGTTCAATCAGCCCTAGTAGCGGGTCACGTTTCCAGCTGTTTTAACAGATACAACATAACCTACTCAGTGTTACTGCTTCTGAACATTTGTCTCTTTACAAATGGATGACTGCACAATTTATGATAATCATTAAACTTTAACCATAAACTTTGAAGTTAGCACTCCTGGGAACTATTGGCCCGTTTCAACTATGATTTATATGGAAACCTTCATACCAAAATTGCTGTTAGACACAAGAGAATACTGCCGACATTTTCTACACATTAATCATGGGTTTCTATGTTCGTCAGAATTGTACATATTTATTTTAGGATAAAATTGTATACTTCCTTTTAACACCTATCGATATGAGTCATTTTGTACATTATTAGAACATGGTGTTGCTACCTGATGATGAACTTTGTGCTAAGCCTGTCGACTATTGGTATAATCAGACACTGGTGGTCGAGTGCATGAGCAAAGGCACACATTTGGGGGTAGACTGACATGGTGTGTAATGTTGACCTGCAATATCCAGGGCCAGTGAAACCAGTGTCTGATTAGCGAGTGAGTTTGGTTTCATGCCACTTGAAGCGATATTCCAGCAATATCATGGCAGGGGACACAAGAAATAGGCTTCATACATTGTACCCATGTTGGGAATCAAACCCAGGTCTTCGATGTGGTTAACCACTTGGCTACCCCACATGGTGGTGGTGGTGATAATGATTACTTTATAAACAAAATCCCATGACCATGACAAGAATACCTCTGAAAACATACAGTACACTTAGGAAGATTAAGATCATTTCAAGAAGCCATACATTTTGACTCTAAGTGACATCTCTTGTACACGTTCACAACCCTTGTTAACTTTAGTGTCAGGGTTTCAACAGTTCTAAGTTTTTCTGACATATCTTTCACTTGTGTGACACAAAACCCTTCAAGCTAACAGCTTGATGTATAATATGTATAAATATCCAGGCACTGTAAACTGGATCCGACACCCTGGAAGTGCCAGTAGTCAACGTGTCATCCAAATTTCAAAGAAACAAACTTGGTATACTTGGTGACCCCTTAAACCAACTGTCAATAAACATTCACGACTTCGTGTTAACAACAGCTACAAAACATTTCTTACATAAAAGCGACACATTTTTCTATTTGTCAACACTCATTTGATACAGCAATGACCGTCAGCAATGACCGGCAGATGAATGAATAACCTGCACTCTATTTCACTGCTATCCACCTTTTTAGGAGAAAATTTGCAAATATTCTTTTGAGGGAATTAAGAAGGAGAAATGTGTGTTTTGTTACAAAGAATGCACTGAAACTGTTAAAACCACTCTCTACCGTTTGTCTTTCTTAGTCCATTTCCCATGTCAATTTTTTGACTCTGTCCATTAACTTGAGACTAAACTCCAAAGCTTTGATTATTGAGGTTTCAAACTGGACTTTTTAAAGAAGGCATAAATCCCAAACTAATTTTGAAATGTGTTTGGTTCCCTGGCCTCCCTGCTTGATAATAGAGACAGAAAAGCTTTTAGCTCGATTGATATAAAGTCTCAGGGCAGACAAAGCTTTTAAAATGAAAGCATGCGAACACTTTGTCATGTTCTGAGCATTGCTGGATACTGCCTAATGCTAAGGACCAAAATGGAGCACTGCTGTATGCAAATCTTCTAAAAGCTGGGTATTTCCATGCTCTCATGTAAGCTCCATCAAACAAGATGCAGAGCAGGGCATGCCTATCTTGAGTGAGTCTCTTGATCTATGTTGAATGTTGATGCATACAAGCAGTCATCTAGTATACACTGGACCTAATCATTCAACCTGTCTCACATAGGCATGAACAGTTCAAGACACACATTGTCTCAGAACTACCTTTTTTGCTTCAGGTTTTAATATACTATTAAAGAATGAGTATGGTTTTACGTGGCATTGAACAATATTCAGCAACATCTTGTGATAACAGAAAAGGCTTAACAAATTGAAGTCCTGTGTGGAATCAAACCTAAGGAATGATGAGCGAACACTTTAACCTCTAAGCTACCCTACCTCACCTGAAGAATGAGTGACTATGATATTAGCAATTTTCCACAAACACCATGGTAGGAACAAGCAGAAATGGGCTACTCTATGATGGCAATAGAACCTAGGTCCTGTTCCACAAAGTGATCACAGCACTTATAGGTGATCGAAGCTCCATAGTTCAACATAGACTTACAATTGTTGTTGCGTTTACAACCTCTTTGTGAAATTAGGCCCAGACCTAACATAAGTTTAGATTAATACAAATGAAGATATTGAACAACGGACCCATCAAGGCTAAATGTTGATCAGTACCAGTTAGAACTGGTTTAATAACATAATGTGATACAGATGCCAAATTAAGTGTTTCCTATATCAGTGTGTTTAACATCACAAGTAGTTGATGTCACAGTCCTAATCCATATTTGTTTCTGTCCCTCCCAGCCCTGTAATGAAAAAGCTATAAACGAAGCAAGTTAGATTTTCTTAAGGCTTAAACAATATTTGTTTCTCTTAAAGCAAGTCCTTCCTGTAATGCAAACATTATAAATGAAGAAAGTGTACATTTTCCTCAGAATCTGAATCTATCATCTCACTTAGGATAATGTTCCATTTAAATAGCCTTACGTGTGTGTTTCCATCCAAACTACATAGTTTCAGTGACTTAATAAGTGTCAGTCTACATCACGGTGTGTCAGTCTCAGTATGCATGGATGTAAATCGATCAAACATCAACAGCTATTCTGTCCCAGGACCTTTGTGCATAGTAAGGGAGTGTTACTCTAATGAAACAAATTAATAAATATCACCTTGGATTCACACCAGGCTACCATCACGTAATGAAAGTGATGGCAAAAAAGGTGAAGCAAATTTGTACAAAATGTGATGCAAAATAAACATAAGACATTCATGAGAAATTCAAAAGTCCTCTTCTCTAAATACTATCATTAGGTGAATTTCACTTTTGTTCCATGTTGGCAAACAGATCTAAAAAATGCAATCGTATATAAAAGAGGCAAAAGAAATGTTGACAGTTACAAGTGACAGTGTGTTTATTTCAAAGCCCTTCTACTCTTACTTTCGTTTTCCTTTTTATGTCTACACCCCTTATTTTCTCAATTCACAAATACCGTCTTCAAGTCTTCAACGTAATAAGCACTCCACTATAACAAGTGCCAAGGGTGATATTCGGTAATATATTGTTAGTAAACGATCCAAATAAGCATCCCTTCTGATCTAGTCGATCTCATGATCCCAGAACCATATTATTTTCCATTCTGTCCTGCCCTTTCTGCAATGATAAAGGCTTTAATGAAGCAAGTCTAGATTTCCTCAGGTTCAGAATCTCCCATCACACTAGGGCTCCTTTTTAATTTAAAATGAGTTATTTGTTTCTATAAAAATAATATGCATTCAGAGACTAAGCATTAATCTACTTCCAGTCGTGCATATCTTAGTCCGAATGTCCAAACACAGACACCAGGCATCACAAGCAACTGATCAGTGTATAATACAACTATTAAGTCCAGGATTTTATGCCAAAATGATTTTACTCAAATTTCAGTAATCATAAATGTTCTCAAGATTTATCACATGCACAATGAACCTTATGACTCTGACACTTACGACTTAAGGTTCTATTTAACAGGTCATGTAATTGCATAGCAACAGATTTCAGAGGTCAAGCCAAGTGCAATATAAACTGACTTCACAGGTCAAAGTGCAGACTTCTTTCAAAGAAGAACAGCCATAGAAGTGGAACAGTCTCCAAGGCTTTGATTACCAAGATTTCTTAATTGATTTTTCATTGAAAAGATAGAAAACATGTTATAACACTTACTTTTCCACTACTTAAAGTATTAAAAGGGAAATTAGGTAAAGACTTAAAAGGCTCTGACATGAGGTGAGAGTTTAGAATTTTATGCATCTTTTAGCTTAGTGGAGCATTACAAGCAGGCACTGCTGTGGGTCATCAAACTTGGCCGTGTGTGTCCCATGAACCTATTAAACACCAGCCTGCTCCATAAACAAATCTAGGAATCCAATAATGTTTGGGTCAGTAGTTAACCTCATTAACATAGCATTAGACAGAGCATGGAAGGACCATAAATTTGATCAGCCGTCACCTCAGCTATATAAACCTTTACACATCAACACAAACATTCCAAAAAAGAAAACATCTGACAGTCTTCTTAAACATGAATGTATTATTTTAATCCCTTATAATGTCCTTTCTCTATCAAGTAGTCACACTATCCGTGTCCTTTCATCATATCCCCCACTGTCACCCTTGTATCGGTCCCGCACCTTCTGTCCCGTAGTCCCTGCTATGATTTGCCTCATTTTCCCCTTGACATCTGATGTCATATCCCTACTGTACACTACTATTATTCCTCTACTGTTCCCTACTTTCACTCCCAAACTGTCCCATACCACCAACCCAAACTGGTCTTATTCCCTGCCATCACTACACTCCTAACCAACCTTGCCATCACCCCCTACCCCATGTCCCCCTTTCTATCACAAAGACCCTGTACCCCTAGCCCGCACAATCAATAGCCCCAATTTACACCCACCGGGCACCCCTACCATTACTACCCCCCATTGTCCCCTTTCTATCATTTACCCTGCTCTCTACATCTCTAACCCCCTCTCCTGTCACAAAGCCCCCTTACCCCTGCCCACAAAAACACAAGCCCCAATTTAACCCTGCTCCTGGCTATCACTTACCCCAGGAGTCACTTTCTATCACTAACCCCGCTGCCTATTTCTATCACTAACCCCTCTCCCACTTCTATCACTAACCCCTGCTGTCCGTCTATCACTAACCCCAGGCAATACTATCACTGACCCTCTATTTATCCCATCCCCCGCCTATGACAACCCCCTCACTATTATTCCCTACCGCCCTCCCCGAGCCAGCTGTTTCCCCACACAACATGTCCCTCCCTCCACCTACCTGCACAACTACCACATCCAAGTGCCGATGTCCGCAGCCATGAGGCCAAGGTCTGTCAAGATCTCGATCCCTTATTTCGCGCAGATCAGAACCTCTATTTGTGTGGATTTCAATGTGTCGTAGTTTGCCGCTTGGACTAACTGAATCTTACGTAGCTCCGTGTAACTGCCTCTTCCTGTCTATCTCAAGCCTCTAATTCTCGCTTGCCGACAGGAACCATTTGGCTCTCTCTATGTTGATCATGCCCACCCATCCAAATGAACCTTTCTTCTTCTCTGCCTTTGTAATTACATGTACAAACCCCCTCCGCATTCTATAGATGAAATCAGTGCAATTTACTCGAGAATCGAGTTTGTGCTTTATGTGAAAACACAAGGCTTTACGCGGCGACATGTTTTAATTTATTTCATCGAGGTCCATTACCCGAGACATGGACATTTTGTTGACAGTCCATAATTTGATGGTCTCGTCTACAAGTGATTCCGCGGCAAGAATCCATAAGGCCGACGACTTTAATCTCCCTTCATTTTCAAAGTGATTCCACATTACTCCTTGTCAAACGAGGGAGTTTAATTATAATAATCAATCTAGCGAAAAGTAATGAAATTACATTAATCGTTGGCTCTCGCCATGGGCCTGAGTAATCAAGACATGAAATGCTGAAAAAAATTAGAGGAAATTAAATCTATGTGGCTATTTCCTCATTCTCCCAAATTGCACTGTGTCTGTCTTTTTATCAAGCGTGCACAGTCCTCTAAGCGTTCGCTGGGCTATTTCGGACTCTAATGAAAAATGGTGTTTCAATCTGCAAAGTGATATCGTGTAGTCCATTGCAATGGGAATCATAATACTTTACTTATTTTTGTAGGATTAGGTCACTGATGACTTCATTATAGAGGCTTATTAAAAGAAAATCTGTCTGGGAATTAATACGTTTGCCAGTCTTTACTTTATCTGTTTTCATTGATCTTCAATAAACGAAATTGAAATGACAGAACTCGCCTAACAAGAAACTCCGTTTATTGGATTTTTTAACCCCTGGCTGAAACAGAACGGGGCCAAGACAGCCTCATCATTAAAAGGGCTGATGTGAATATGTTCCTTTTATTTCAACAGTCAATAAGAAAGATGTGATTCCCATCAGCAAATGGGATAAAGGCCCTTGTTTTCATTACGAAGGTTTCGACCGGGGCCTAATCCTTGTACTGACCTGGGCGAATGGTGGAAAAGTATTGGGCGTTTGAAAATAATTATATTCCAACCTACCGTTATCCCATCAAAATTAACGACCAGTGAATAATTATTGAAACATTATATCGTCAGCAAGCCAACAGAGTTTAAATCTACTTTATGACATGAAACTTTTCCATAAACTTGTTGTCAAGATATTCGGAAGTTAAAAAAATACAATTTTCAAAGGTAATAAAAGACATCCCTTAATTCTCAACGCTTTCATGTTTTGACACAATGCCCAAAGAAGGGAACGAACAACAAGATGGATTAGGTAAAGGAGGTACTCAAGTAATTTCAGAAAAGAAAAATGGTTTAAAAACACAACATTTTCTAACAATACCCTTTGGCTTTGCCCTGACAGGACCTGTGGCTGTTTTAGCCAAACAAATCTTGTCATATTCCTCAAGTTGTGCAAGGTTAATTAAATCATTCCGATATAGAAGTAGTTAAAAAAAGTTGTTTACATTTTATCTGAAAATCGCGATCTGCATTATGTTACATCGCTGGTGCTAGCGCAGATCTCATTAACATCTATGCCATGCTGAAACTGTTTTAGACTCCATCACCTCTTTTTGTTTATTCCCCTCATAGCTTCTTGTACAAACGTTGACTTAAGTTCAAGGAAACCTATTTATTTAAAACTAAATATTTTTAGAAAAAACTCATTTGAATTTAACTGCCCATCAACAAAATATGGGTGTGTCTTTTACATATTGACAGACTCATTTGAGATAATACATAAATGCTTAAATATGTATGCAATTTAATGTTTATTTTAAGCTTTATATTTAATTTCAAGAAATTTAAAACATCAATACTGCTGTAAAAATATATCATTACACAATATTCTTTTCTTCTATTTTCTTTGCTTACTTATTTTGTTTAAAATTAAAAGAAAAATATTCCTGTAGAATTCATTTGTATTTCTCTAAAAGCTTTTGTATTTTATGTTATTTCACCAATCCATTGTACATGAAAAATGAAACATTACAAAAAGACAAATATTTTAACTGTGATTAAAGTTTACAATCTCTTGTTCTAAAGCAAAAAACATGTTAAAGAGATATTTTGTGTTATTTTTCACACCTAAACAATTAGTTGATTAAGAAAGTGAAAATGTCCTTTTCAGAAATAAACTATTTTACTATAAATCACTTGTCACCCATTATTAAAACAATTAAACCTCCCAATATATAATAATCTTCACATCCAGACTGTCAGCTCTGTCATATCATGTCATGGCAACCTGTTGTCATATAATTCACATGTCTGTCAAAATCTGCCATAACCATGTTTGCGTAATATAATCCCTCCTGAAACTCCAAATGGTCACATGCTTGAACTTTGTCACAGCTGGTCACATGACATGCCATGCACATCATACAGCACCCATCCACATCACAATCGCAGAATCATTCACAATATGCTAATGGACAAACCAATGTAAAGAGATTGTTCATCAGATATATCCCAAATCTGAAAGAATCAGTATTAATTGCATTAATATATTCTTGCTGCTGTGGAGATCAATCTGATAGTCATATTTGCGACGAAAAAAATATGGACGTCAATTGTTTTGGATTGTCGTGCGTTCGGGATGTGGTGACAGCTGTCAAAGACACTTATTGTTATTCATTGGCTATTCATGAAATTATTGCTATTTCTCCCATGGAAAGACTATTCAGATGTGAACACTAATCTTTTCATAGTAATTGTAGCAATGGAAATGGAAATAAAATAACCTCTTCTACCATGAAAATGATGGACTATCCAGAAGCATTGCCTTCAAACGTCAAGCACTTTCTTTGGGGGAGATTATACCAAAATGAGGAATTAATATCAAGGACTAGATGATCGGAAAATGATTTATTTGTTGGCCCAAACTGTGGACTTAAATGTTTCCAAAATGACACTTATATAATACTCCACTTTGATGGCTATCTCCTAGGCTAATGTTTAGTCTCTGAAAATACAAGTTTGATAGAAACAAATAACTCCATTTATATTGAACAAGAAATCCATTGAACTCGGAGATTCAGAACCTGAGGAAATATAGACTTGCTTCATGTAAGCTTTTGCATTGCAGAAAGGGTCTGGCGAAAGGGAAAATAATACGGTTCAGGGACTGTTAGACAGACTAGGATATGTTGTATCATTCCATGTTATGCCTACTGAATCTCATTCTATACTAATCAAAAGAAGTTTAGGAACACTTGAAACTTGTATATTACCACAGTGAAGAGGAAGAATCAGGGAGTCCTTCTTTCTTTTGAACTGAATAAATCAAGTGTATAATTGCATATGGAAAGTTGAGCTGTATATAGCAGAATTTGAAATCACCATCAACTCATACCAAACAAAGGAAAACCTAACACATATCCAAACACCAAGCCGGTACAAACAATTTACAATTCATGAGAACAATAACTGATACTCTTTTAATTTCATTTTCTGCATGATTAATTCAATATAAATTTTTCACTGTAATTTCTGTTTTTACTGAAAAAATGTTACAAATTTACACAGAGTGAACAAGGTGTTAAGAAACTTCTAGCAACAACTCCTTAGTATCATGGAAGGGAGATCAAACATTGAACTGGAGAATCTAACCTGGGCCTTCACCTTAACCAGGGTACAGTTTAACCACTTCATCATGATAAACAATCAGGAGGTGTCTCACACAAAAACAGGGTCATCTCATCAAGAGTTAGTTGCAGGCCTACCATACAAACGGTGAACAAATCATCAAAACTGAACTGATATACACCAAAACAGAACAAAAATCACCAATATAGGAAAGTGATAACAAAGTGTTTGTAAACTTTTTAAATCACTAAAATATATTCATGTTGAATGTGATGCTATGAATACTTTATTTACAAAACTGAAAAGAAACAGTAGCACGGCA